>CM076570.1:777608278-777913243 GCA_034641835.2 Pinus albicaulis
ATCTAATGTACAAGAAATAATTAACTTTAATAGTGAGCAGTAGGTATTAAGAAGTTTAAAGTGTTAACAGTGAGTATCAAATACCTTACATAATCATCATGCATATAGACAACAGATATAAGTGGAAACTCATAAGGGAGAAAACCACATATTATTATTGTTGTGAAGCAAAGGCAAGATCCAACTCCCTCTCACCACTGATTTTCTGTAGGTACCAACCTACAAGAGGCTCCTACCTCAATTCTGCAAGCTACAACTTGCAAGGAAGCTCCAACTCCCATCTATTTTCTGCAGGCTACAACCTACAGGAGGCTCCTACCTCAGCCAGCTACAACTGACATCTATCAAGCTACAACTTGATATGGAAGCACCAACTTCCTCACATTACAATAAAATCATATGCTGATTTACCTAGATATTAGCTCTGTTTTCCTCCTTCTTCACTGTTGTCCTCCAGCTTTCATATATGCCTTATATCATCTCTGGATCTTCACAGCTTCTCTATCTGCTCCTTCTTCTCCTTACACTTCTCAGACCCCTTTCTCCATTCTCTAACCTCTCTATGCATATGTTTGTAACATTATTTATGGATATCACCTCATAACTGTTTGCATTCCACAGGGAATTCGAAATGAACAGGTATGACTCTTTTCCTTCCACCTTCTCATTTATTTTTCATCTCGTTCAAAAGAATATAGTAATATGTACATATTTCAGTTTTACAGTGGAGTTTTGTTTGCCTACGGAGACTTGCCTTTGCATCACATACAATAAAAATAATTTTAAATCATTTACATTCACATTTACATAAATCAACTTCACTCAGCCCTTTTTCAGCCCTTGGCTTGCTGTGTGTTTGTCTTTTTTGCTGTTGTCACTGTCTTTTTTAGTTTCTGCTATTATATTGTGATTGTTCCGCATAATCACCTTTTGCCCGATTCAACTCATCTGCTCCTTTGCTCTGTGTCGGGTCACTTACCTGAGTCTCCTTCTGTTACCTTCATATTTTTGTTTATACACCTGAGTCTTTTGCCTGCGTTTAGTCTTTTCTTCATAAAACAGGTGTATCCACATGCACATCCACCTTTCAGATCTAACGGTCATTGCACTCCGCTTCATTTAACTTTCCCAACTGGATAGCGTGACATTCCATCGTACCTGGCCATAATCACAATCGCAACCTTCTGGTCCAATGTGCCTGGTCATCTGATTTCCACCGAGAGATGCTATATCCCACTGTGCAGACTCTTGAATTTCAACGTTATATGTTATATTTCTCCTTTACCCTTCGATGCGATTTAACGAAGGAACACCTTATACTTTCGGATTTGAAATCCTGTAGACCTTTGCTTTGAATCTGCATTGCATCCGCTCTCTTCATCGCACTTTGCACTTCAGCATTTTTGAATATTCGCCGATGTGATGGATCAATGTAGATCCCAATCCAACTTAACTTAACGATCCAATGGTTTCAATCGACCGTGATCTAACGGTTGCGTTTGGATCGCACCATCACAATTGCAACATTCAACGACTCGTTCCCTTTCTCTTTCGCTGCGCCGATGCGATGTAGTTCTGTGGACCTGATGGATCATTGAACTCGCTCTTATAATGTTTCGGATCTGGTCTTGTCGCAAATCGCACATAAGTTTCACCAATTGCGATATGCGATCGCATCGCAATATCGACAATCGCAACTTCCAACAGATTGGCTCTAACGTCTTCTTGTTCTCCCCCGATGAGATGACCCTTGCAGACCCGATGATCTATTAACTCACCTTTATTCACAAGTCCCGATGTACTCGGGCCCACTTATCATTTTATTTCATTCGTTCAAAGTTTGATATTGGTTAAAACATAAACCACCGCACATTAATGTTGGTCCAACAACATATTCCACCAACCCATCAATCCATTTCATCGAACGGATGATAGCTTATCACATTCCATAGATGAGAATCTGACGGTCATCGCATTCCATTTCACTCTCACCAACTTTAACTTTGATTAACCCATGTGATTTCGGTTCACAACTTACCATATAACTGAACCTCATAACATATATTAAACCCGAACTTCAAATAATAACCTCGGGCCCACAGGGTGTCGTACCTTGCTAATCTCGATACATTGCGCTATGCGAACACCGTTAGATCTTAACTGTTCTTTATCCGACGGATATTGCATTCACAATATACCTGCTGTTTAACATTTCCAAATGTCCATGCACTTTTTCGATGCGATCACCGTTGGATCCTTTCCGCATCAAATAGGATAGCTATCGCATTACTTCGATCCCTGACCTTTAATTCTCAAAAAATACGCGAAATAGGCGGTTTTGGTATTGTGACGTGTCGTAATATGATACGATCGCGTTCCAAATGGAATAAACCTTTCATGGCCCAAAAGCTGTGTGAAACCAGTGGTATGGTTTCCCAAAAACCACTTTTCTTGCCGGCCCCACTCTAATTACCTTTGTTTGTTTAACTGGACCTTAGGAATAGCGTTAACACCTTTGGAAATGTTTTGGAAATACATCGCTTTAATGAAAATCTTTTGTACCCATGTGACAGCCTTCGGAACATTATAATAAAGCACTCACACCAAAGTTAATTATAATGCAAACTCATATCATCGCATCGCAAATACAAACATTGCCTTGTGTTTTGTGATTTCGGTCTCTGCCGATGTGATTGTCACCGTTGATCTGCCCAGATCTACGGTCCTTGCTGCTATTGTTCCTCCTGAGCTTTTTCTGTATTAAAGTGTGCATTTCTCTCCTGAGCTTGCTCCAGAGGTTCTCAAGTTCTGTCGTGTCTTGTGATGCAAGGCTTAGGCCCAAGACACTTTTTGTACATAACAACTTAAGGGGGGGTCTCATTTTTTGTTTCCCAGGAAGACTATAGTTGAGTTAGTTTAGCTAATTAGAAGGGAAAAATATTGTGGAATCGCCCGAATGATTGATAAACTTAAGAGATAGTCGGGCTGTGGTTAGGCTAGCTTTAGGAGTCCAAGAGTCATCAAGGAAGTGAATCGATTGATTTCCAATATGAATAAAAATAAACCTCCATGACAGAGTCGAGGGACCTGCACATAGACCTGCCTGTACCTGCAGAGAGCTGCACAGACCGAGATAGTGAGAAAGAAGGCCGTAGAGTTGAAGACCTGGCCGAGATAGAAGTCTGTAAGATAATCCATTTAATGAGAAAGAATTTGTTCAGTATGTCATGTGCATTGTGATTTAGTTTTGTATGTGAATTTGTCGAGTTAAATCATGTGTGAATGTATATCTGCTTTTCTTGAATAAGTTCTGTGTGAACATATGTATGCATCCTGATGGAGGATAATTGAAATCTGTGATAATTAAGAAACCCTGTGATGGGATTAATGGTGCTTTGTATATAGTTAGAGGAACCGATGTTAATACGGTCGACAGTGTATCTCAACTGGTAGACAGTGGAGTTATATATTCGTTGAATATATGTCATGAACAAAGATATGGGTTTAAGCCCCACATGGAAGGGTCTACGCTATTAGTAAGGAACTGACTGGCGTTCATGGAGAAAGGAACGAGGAGTGAGGGCGGATCAGTTACAACGTGGAAGAACTAAAACAGAGTATTTAGCGTTGACCTCTCAGTGGAACACAGACTAACACTTCGGAATTATGAACGGAACTTGGAAGGAAAGAGGTGGAACATAAAAAAAGAAAGCATGATGGAACCTGGAGTAGAGGAGTGGAACCACGAAGGAGGAATAGTGAACACGGTTTAGAGCTAACCAGCGGGTTTGATTGCACCATCTTTACACGGTGAGCGGTATTTGAGGAATTGGGAGCGATTCCATAGATTGACCGACACATGGCTTCAAAGGCTCTTGCGAAACCACTTTCATTGCGCGCCATCGTGCGTTATCATTCGTGCATCTACGCCTAGCGATATCCATCGGATCGTATGGAGCAAGGCGACGTGATCTCCACTGTCGGATGTGGAAGGCTCGTCAGCGCTGGGCCCCAGTTCTAAATTATATTAATTGGGACCTTTTAAACTAAGGTTAGCAGGGTTAATATAGGATGTTGAATATGAAAAGGGGGTGAAGCACGAAATATGTGATGTGATTTAAGATATGCGTCTGCCGAGGGATGAGTAAGGGCTTGGACCTTAGGAGTGTTGATCTCGCGAACGAATAAACCTGGGGGTCGACATATGAATGTCTATGAAGTGTGCTGAGGGTTTTGGATACGAGACCGGTTCTTTGTGGGGTTGTTATTAAGAGATCATTTTTGTATGTCTTGGGGAGGTCATTACTAAAGGAGGAAATTGGATTGATATCTAAATCTCAGATTGAGATATTAAAAGCCTTAGATTAATTATCTAATTGCCAGACCAAGAAAATAGAACAATGTGAGTTGCCTGAGATGTGAAGTTGATTGGGGCAAGAAAAATTGGATGCATTTACACACAGATTGAGGTTGGGACCAAGGTATACCAGGGCTGTTGGGTAGTCCCCGCAGTCAAGTGGTATCAGAGCTAGAATTTAGTTAGCTCGTTGAAAATTTTGTTTTGGAAATGCACATGTACTGAACAGGAAAGAAAAGTTGATGTTTGAATCTGTTTAATAGAGAAAATTGCAGATTTGATTTGACATGCAGTGAAGGTCTCCAGATGAACAGATTCTGGATTTGAAGATAGAAGATTGCAGCAGGTAGAAATGCAGTGCAGGTGAGAAAGGAGAAGCAAGATCAGTGAGGGATCTTGAGACGTAAGATGATGAGCCTTATTTGAACTCTGTTTGGAAGGATTCTTTTGCAGAATACAGAGTGAAAGCAATTGAGGAGGGATATTAGCAGAGACAGATCACAAGCTTTGAGAGCAGTGATAGAAGAGTCTAGCAAGGGATTCTGAGTGTAGAAAGAGTGTGGTAGAACCTGAAATAATTCCCAACTGAGGTTGGATGAAAGAAGAAAAGGGGTGTTCTTGAGAAAGTTGTAGAGTGAAGCCTAGAGAGCAGAAGAGAGTGCTCAGAAGGTTCCTGAGAGAGGGGTCCAGTACTTGCCAAAAGTCGGAGCTCAGGAGAGAAGCTTGGTGAGGTGAGTTGCAGCAAGAGAGCTTGCTGTTGCAGAGGCTTAGTGCAGCTTGTGAGTGAAGAAATCCTAGAGAAGAGAATGCCTACTGAGAGCCATAGCAGAGATTGCAGAGATTGCAGAGGTTCTGAAAGAGGCCACAACAATAGAGTGTGGGAAGATGCCAAAGCAAATGGCATGAGGAAGAGACTCACAGATGAAGAATATTGGAAAGAATTTGCTGAGATCAAGGAAGATCTAAACGAACTGAAGAGAAGGATAGAAGAAATCCAGAGAGCTGGTTGGCTCATGAAGAAGAAGATAAAGTGGCAGAGGCTACAAAGGAAGAAGGAGATGATGATGAATACTCGGAAGAAAAAGGAAATACTCAGAGTAATTGAGTATTTGGAGAAGGACTTGGAGACTGGAGCTTCAAGTGTGACCCAGGGGTCCAAGAGCCTTACATCTGACATATTTTGTATATTTGCATGAACAACAGGTGAGAGAAAACAAACTGCTGATGTTGTCACTGAGGAAGAAAGGCAACTACATGTTTTGAAGGTGCCCATGCATAGTTGGAGAAAGGTTCTGCTTTCCCACATATTGGAAGCAGAAGAGATTTAGGTTATGATATTGGCCAGAAGCTGGAAGTTGGACAACTTGAAGAAATTAAAGAAGAGACCATTGGAGAATATTTGGAGCATGTGGAAGACCTGGAACAGCAAGAAGATGTGGTGATCAAATCACCAAATGAGACCATGAGGTCTTATGTTTTTACAACTGACAAGTTGTGTGTGAATGCAGGTGTTAAGGAAGACAGTTCACATGATGGGACTGCGATGAATGAAGATGACTGTTGCCAAGAAAGATATGATGAGTATCTTTCAGATGAAGAACAGATTGAACTATTGCAGCAGAAGGAATTCATTAATTCCTTATTTTATAGAAGATATTGTTTAAATAGAGCCGATGAAGATAAATTTGTCATTAATGCTGATAATGACAGGCTTATTTTGATGAATGGCCAAGTAAGGAATGATGGACAGGTACTGGAGTCTTTGCAGAGATATTGCATTTCTAAATTCTTCTCAATTCTTCAATTAGTTTCAGACAGTTTCAGAGTTTAGCTCAATCATTTAACAGGAATTACTGCTGTGTCTAAAAATTATTCCAGTTTATGTAATCTATTCAGGCAACAGTTGCAATTCATCAATTTTCCCTTCTGTACAATTTAAGAGATCATTTTCATACATCTATATTCAAAGCATATACGACCAGAAATCAAAATAAAAGTACGATTTCATGCCGTTCAGAATTAAAAGAAAATTCAATTTATGCTATAAGGGAAATACCTGAGACGAGATGCAGTGGGTGAGATGCAGTAGGTGAGTATGGACAGATTACCAAAACAACGATCCTCCCAGCCGATCTAGGAACAATCCTAGACCCAGAAGATTACTCTTACGCAGGTACTTAAAATCCACGAGCGGTGAAACTCTCTTTTGAAAACTCTGCGTATCCTTCAGTCCAAATGTTCCGGCCCTCCCCCTTACTCAAGAACATCCTCCCCTTATATCTTTCTCCCCATAGCCTTTCACTCAAGAAGATCTTTTATTACTTATAGGAGTCTCTGCCACCATTTAAGGCGACCTTATCTTCATTTAAAGTACATTAAAGTCGAGATAGATTGATTAAATTATTTTGTTTTAAAAATTGAGGAATGGGTGTGATGAATTTTGTCGATTATAATATTAATTAATTTGCCTCCATTAATTTATTTTATTATTTGATTGTTTTATCCAAATACAATTGTATCGGTTATCCTACTAGTTACTAAGGTATGGGTCATTACATACCTCCTCCCTTCAGAAAACTTCGTCCCGAAGTTAGGGCTTCATATACTCAAGGTTTATATTTTTAAGATTGAATTTCGTTTGTATAAGCATGTTTCTTTTTCTGTAATTTATTTGTTACTTCGCATCTTAACCGCCTCTGCAGACTATTCTATAACCACCCTGTCCTTCCTAATCTCTTCCAGTCCCTTCCGATCCGTCCTCTACAGGAATATGACATGGCATCAGTTTTACGGATCCATTCATAGACCTTAAGGATATCAGCGTGGATTATATCGACCTGATATGCTTGTAGGCATCCGGCAGTCATCATCACACGTCTAGGGGAGCGTGACTCACACAGTCCTCCCATGACTCCAGGTATTGGAGGATAAATAGTGGGCAACACCTCCACCCCTCCTAGTAGAACCAGGGTCAACACCCTATCATGGAATCACATGGAGTTTCAACGTTCTGGGATTTTGTCATCACGTCTATTGTTTCGATAATCTGTGTTCTGCGAAGCAATCGCTGGTACATAATCTGCAATGTAAACACTTGCACACATATTACAGCATATGCATCTATATTATTCATAACCAATTGTTGCCCATATAACAACCTTTATATATTCAAAATACTTTGATATCTATGATATTTATCCTAGAACTTATAAAAAGAAAATTCGTTTACATAGGTATCAATATGTCCCATAAAATTTCTCATTTCAGACACTGCTTCTGTTTAGTTCACACATGTTCTATTTATGGTGTATTGCTTTACCCCTGTCAATTTATATATCAATATATTTCATTTTCATAGTCTTGCAAGTGTTAGTTTAAATGACATATTGCATATTGGTGTCCATGCACCCGTGAATTTTAAACAAACAGCATATATCCAGTATCAGTAGAGTGAAGTAGCATTCTAGACTTATGGGTATCCATGTACCAGCAAGGAAAAATAAAAATAAAACGCATTTTTACATAGTGTTTCAAAATGTCAAGTAGCAAAATAGAGCAGTTATATACATAAAAGTTTTCAGTTCTCAAAATTTAGCATAAGTTGGGGTAATTCTGGCAAAAAGTCTCAGCATCCTCCCAAGTTGCTGATCCAGGGCTATACTTGTCCCACTGGACTTTCACTTGGTCTATCCGGCGGTTCCTGAGCTGTCGAACCCTACGTTCCAGAATACGTAACGGTTCGACCGTTAGGGTTCCTTCGTCCGATACCTGCAGTTCCTTCCATTGAAGGTTATGAGATTTATCAGCAATATAATGTCGTAAGGCAGATACATGAAATACATTATGAATTTTGTGCAGGTGAGGTGGCAGTGCAAGACGATAAGCGACTGGTCCAACTTTTTCCAGGACTTCAAACGGTCCAATAAACCGGGGAGATAATTTTGTCCCCTTCCCAAACCGAATGGTACTCTTATTTGGTCTGATACGAATGAAAACCTGATCTCCTACCACATAACTTCTATCTGTCCTGTGAGTGTCCGCATAACTTTTCTGTCTATCCTGAGCCTCTTTTAACCGATGTCGAATCAGTTTTACCTGATCTTCCATCTCTTGGATCAAGTCTGGCCCGACGATTATTCGATCTTCTAACCTGTCCCAACTTAACGGCGTTCTGCAAGGTCTTCCGTATAATGCTTCAAATGGCGGCATCCCGATCGAACTATGGTAGCTATTGTTGTAAGCAAATTCCACCAAGGGTAAGTACTTCTCCCAACGTGACTGTTGGTCCATCACATACATCCTTAGCATATCCTCAAGTACTTGATTTACCCTTTCTGTCTGTCCATCGGTCTCCGGATGATAGGCAGTACTCAAATTTAACTGAGTTCCCAAGGCTGACTGCATACAATTCCAGAACCTTGATGTGAATCGAGGATCTCTGTCGGATATAATTTTCTTAGGTACCCCATGAAATCTGATGATTTCATTTATGAATACCCTAGCTACATCCGCTACCTCATACGTATCTCTTACTGGGATGAAATGAGCGCTTTTTGTTAATCTATCTACAACAACCAGAATGGCATTATGCTTTTGTTGCGTAAGTGGCAGCCCAACGATAAAATCCATAGAAATTATCTCCCATTTAGTCATAGGGATGTCATGAGATTGTAAGAGACCTGCTGGGTGGCGATGATCAGCTTTTACCTGTTGACACTCAAGGCATCTAGCAACAAATTGGACAATGTCATTTTTCATGCCTGACCAGAAGAAAAGTCTCTTGGTGTCAGCATACATCTTCTTTACCCCAGGATGTGCACAATATACTGCTCGGTGTGCTTCCTTCAAGATGGTGTTTCGGAGATCTCCACTGTCTGGTATATACATCCTTCCGAAAAATCGTAGAATTCCGTCCTCTTCTAAATCATACCCGTCGAACTTAGGTTCCTTCGAATGGTTGCTTTCGAGTCCTGACCTTACTTTTAAGTACCAACTATCTCTTACAAGATGTTCAAGCACTTGATTTCTCAAGTTCACTTTGATAGGTACAAGGGAGAATATTCGGGGTCTTCTACTTAAGGCATCCGCTACCACATTCTCCTTCCCTTTGATATATGAAATGGCAAAATCATATTTGCTTAGGAGTTCACTACATCGTCTCTGTCTTGCATTCAAATCTCTCTGGGTGAATAAATACTGCAAACTTTGGTGGTCACTTTTAAGCACAAAGTTTCTCCCTACCAAGTAATGTCTCCACATCTTTAAAGCTAAGACCACCGCGGCTAACTCCAAATCATGCGTAGCATAAAGTTCTTCATGAGTTTTTAATTTTCTCGAAGCATATGCTATTACGCCTCCTTCCTGCATTAAAACTGCACCTAACCCTTGTTTAGATGCGTCAGTACACACAGTAAAATCTTTATCCATATCCGGTACCCGTAAAATTGGTGCACTAGTCAATAATCGTTTAAGTTCAGAAAAAGCTTTATCACACTCCTCAGTCCACTCATAATTAACACCCTTGCGCTGAAGGTGTGTGATGGGTTTTGCAATCTTGGAGAATCCTTCCACAAACCTTCGGTAGTAACCTGCTAAACCCATAAAACTACGCACTTCATGTGCATTCGTAGGGATCGGCCACTCCCTGATTGTATTTACCTTTTCAGGATCTACAGAGATTCCTTCGCCTGAAATGATATGACCTAAGTAATGGATTTCCTTCTGAAAGAAAGCGCATTTGGATAATTTCCCATATAACTTGTGCTCTCTGAGACAAGATAACACTATCCGAAGGTGCTCTTCATGCTCCTTTTCATTCTTAGAGTAAATGAGGATATCGTCCAGGAAAACTTGTACAAATTTATCAAGATATTTGCGGAGAACGCTATTCATAAGGTTCATGAAGACTGCAGGTGCATTGGTCAACCCAAATGGCACCACAATGAATTCATAATGTCCGAAACGAGTTCGGAATGCAGTCTTAGAAACGTCACTCTCGTTTATCCTGAGTTGATGATACCCTGATCGCAGATCGATCTTTGAAAACACTGTAGCACCCTTCATTTGATCAAAAAGGTCGTCAATGCGAGGCATCGGATACCTATTCTTTACCGTGGCCCGGTTCAAATCTCGATAGTCTACACACAGTCGTAATGAACCATCTTTCTTTTTTACGAAGATTACCGGAGCACCCCATGGTGAAACACTGGGTCGAATGTGCCCTACATCTAACAGTTCCTTTAGCTGTATTTGCAGCTCTTGAAGTTCCGGGGCAGTCATTCGGTAAGGAGCTTTAGAAATAGGTTCCGTGCCCAGTTTTAATTCAATGGTGAGGTCTAGCTCTCTCTGAGGAGGTAGTCCAGGTAGTTCCTTTGGAAAAACATCCGGAAATTCTGCTAGAATCGGATATTGATCTAAGGAAGGCCCTTTTTCTTTGCTCACCATTTGAACGGCATATACTTGACAACCCTTCCTCAAGCATCGCTTCATCTGCATGGCTGAGATGAAACGCAAGGATACCTTTCTCTTAATACCTTGAATTTGGACCGTCTCACCCACATCATTTACGCAAAGTATTGTTTTCCCGAAACAATCTACCCATGCTCGATGAGATTCTAACCAATCCATTCCTATCACCAGGTCGTAAGTACCTAGGGCTGTGACATAAACTTTTAGTTTGGTCACACAGACCCCTAGATCAACTTTGCAATCTTCTACACATAATTCTACCGATTGAAGGTCACCTGAAGCCATTTCTACCTGTCTAAAATCGTCTTGCTTGCAGGCTGCCAACCCACATTTGTTCAATGCATAAGATGAAATAAAACTATCAGTAGCTCCAGTGTCAAACAAGATTTTGAGTTTTATTCCGTTGATTGTACCTGAAGATTCCACTACCGTGGATTGATGCGCCGCTTGGTTGTTATTGACGACAGCATGGATTCTATGATCGCTTTGAGCATCTGATGACAGCTCTTTTCCTGTATGCTGCGAGTTCTCCGGTTCTTTTCCTGTTCGCAGCGAGTTCTCCGGACAATCCCGGCGAAGATGGGGTCCTCCACATCCCCAACAGTCCACTCGGGTTGGTCCTCTTTCGTTTGACTGAGAAATCCCCGACCAAGAACTCTGTCCCCTTGTGTTGCTTCCTCTCCCATTCCTTCCTCGATTGCCCGTTCCACGAGACCTCCACGCACTGTTGTTTGAAGACCCGGAAGTTATTGCGTTTATGGTCCTAGGAGCTCCTGCTCCCGCTCCTCTAGGGGTAAACCTGTTACCATAAGGAGGTGGTCTCGAGTTATTTCCACGGAAGAAATTTCGGGGAGTCTTTCCAGTAAATGCCTGCGGTATAGATTCAGCTGGCCTGAAATCCCTTTTAATTCCCAAATGCTCTTCTGCATAACGAGCACATTCCACTGTCTCCGCCACCGTCGGTGGCTTCCACATTCTTACCATGGCTCTGATCCGAGGATTTAACCCAAATATGAAACGCTCGGCTTGGCGTTCATCCGTGTCTAGATAAGGGACATACTTCACAAGTTCCATGAACTTTGTCTCGTATTCTTCCACGGTTTTACTCCCTTGGGTTAGAGTATGGAAGGCTCCAACTTGCTGCTCTTGAAAGAAAGGCGGCAAGTATTTCGCACGGAATCGGTCCATAAACAATTCCCAAGGAACGGTGTCCGATGTCAGATGCAGCTGTTTTTCCATATTCCCCCACCAAATCAGAGCATTCCCTCTGAGTTGGAATACAGCGATCTTCGTTTTAGAAGTTGAAGAATATTCTCTTAATGCAAAGCATCGGATCATCCCTTCCAACCATGCTTCGACATGCTCTCCACCTCGTCCTCCAGAGAATTCCGGGAGTTTAATCTTTTGCAGTTCTCGTGAGATATCTTCCCTGTGGGGTTTGTCATCAAAATCTTTCGGCCGTTCTGAGTGTCTTTCCTCTGACTGACGTCGCTCCTCCTTGTTCCTGGTCGACTGCGACCCTTTCAAGGTTTCCATAATGGCCTCTAACGAGCTCATCACAGTAGTGAGATCAGGCGGAGCAACAGGTGCTGACGGCGATCTTGATGGTGGTGAAGGCGATGGTGAAGGTGGAGGTGGCGGCGCTGCATTTCGTTGGCGTTGCCGCCTTTGGTACGTGTTCAACATGGTAATTTTCCTGAAATGCATAATAAATTCATGAGGAGTGGATAAATTTTAGACTGACAAAAAATAATTTTCGCAAGATTAAAGCTGGCATACGGGTATAGTTCTTTTGCTATTTTACCTGCAGGCAGGTCTTACTGGTACCGAGGTCAAGGAGGGTGGCAACGCGACCTCCTTGTCCTATGCAGGGTAATGTATGCTTACTAAATCTAGAGTGAAATGCAAGGTTTAAGACCTATTTAATCCCGACGCAACGTGAATCCTCTAGCTAGGTTCATGATTTAACTATAGTATTAATGCATCACAATGCACATGTGATCACGGCACATGATGCTATCATTTTCTCTTTGTCTTATGATATGTTATATAGTTGAACGTATCTATCATTAACCATGTATAACCCTACCATATATATATATAATTTATGATTGTATATGGTTTTTTTTTTTTTTTTTTTTTGAACTTTATTACATTTTAAATTCCACATTTAACTTACAAACGCAAAGTGCAAACATTACGTGGCATATTCACTAACCTATTTATTCGATTGGGTTATTCGTTTAAATAATGAAATATCATATGGTGGAGAATTAACGTTTGCGGCACAAAATAAACAAAACCAAAGTCCACATGATCTTTTTAACCTTTGAATACAACACATATATTCTTAATAAGCCATGTATTAAAGTTTGGGAACGAAAATATAAAACGTATTAATATATATATATTCCCTATAATATTACGAATGAGATTTTAAATTTCAAAAATTTTAAAAGGCATCACCATATACATCATGAATAAAATTTTAAAAGGTCTTAATATATATACCATATACTATTATGAATGAAATTTCAAATTTCAAAATTTTTAAAACGCGTTAACATTTATACACCATATGAAATTTTAATTTTCACAATTAAAACGCATTAGTATATATATATAAATGTTAAATTTCAAAAATTAAAACGTATTTTAAGATTTATATACCATATGAAATTTAATTTCAAAATTTAAATCGCATTTAACATTATATATTTCGATATATATATTATTCCTATATATACACCCGAACTTTATAATTTAAATCGTATATACAACCGAACCTTATAATTAAAAAATTTATTTTTTGACATGATATAACTAACTAAAACCCTTGAATGGGAATTCGGTAAGAAATCAACTGATGTGGACGTTTAGGTATGAACAGGTGCATATACTCAGCCATTGACTTTCGAATGTGCGACATTGCGGAGGGGGTATTCTGCCCGGCTTATGACCAACTCAATTAGTCACGGAGCGTATATATATATATACAACCGAACCTTATAATATATATTTCAAAATTTAAATCGTATTTGACATTATATAATTCGATATATATATTATTCAACCGAACCTTATATATTTCAAAATTTAAATCGATTTGACATTATATAATTCGATATATATATTATTCAACCAAACCTTATAATATATATTTCAAAATTTAAATCGATTTGACATTATATAATTCGATATATATATTATTCAACCGAACCTTATAATATATATATACTATTCAACCGAAGACCTTATAAAACATATACTTCTAGGGTTGGAGGTTACGAGGGTGCGGAGAGGGACTCACTGAGGAGTCGGGCGGAGGTTTGAACCGCCGACCTCCGAAAACATATATATATTTTAATTACGTTTATAGTTTGCCAAAATGTAATAAATGTAATAAATCAAATCATATATTCGGACCATGTTAATCAACCTTTGAAATGTTTAACGGTTTCAATACGCAGGTATATAAGCGTTGGTTCAGTAATATTTATCAAATATATGCGTGAATTAAACTCTAAGTTTGGATTGATAATTTCCGGCAGCCCAGAAACTAACGGGAACCGTGGCAGTGTTTATGTATCCAAACCACATGAAATATATATTTTAAAACCAAACTTTTGAAAAACCATACGATATAAATTTATAACCGACACTACACATGATTTTCCGTGTTCTACAATTGACAACGACTCATGCTCTGGCCCGACCATGACACCTCAGTGAACGAGTTTGCCTCGGTGCCAAGAGCTCCCATACGCACGATGACCAAGTCGGTACTCCAAGAGACATGTCAGCCTGCCCATGAGAGACACCCTTTCACATAATTGGAAGGCTATGAGTAACCTATTCGTATCCCTTCAAGGAACACATCGAGTTATCTTATCATCTCTGTTTTATGTGAAGAAGTGAAGGACACTTGGAGGCCGAAAACAGAAGTATATATCTCATCTCCTATACCTCATTCTTGTGGACCAAGGTAGCAGGATTCCTTCAGGATATAGAGCATATTTTACGCTGGCCTATTCACAGTCCCGAGGGAGAGACAGAGGACGAATTTTGGCCCACTTGAAGACCTGTGACAGATCTTATTGCAAACTTTTTGTTTTTTGGACAGAATTGAAGGATATATATTTTTTTTTTTTGTCTTGAATCTTGGAGGTTGGCTCGGCACTTGGTGAATGGTCATCTTGCTACTATAAAAATGTAGTAACCTGGATCTAAGATACTTTCTATCGTTGAAATGCAAACTGATTTTAAACTTTTTGAAGGGGTACTGGGAATAGTGCCCGATCTTTTCAGCACTTGATTCAACAATTCACTGCTTTTATGAGCACAGAACGAAGAATGAAAATGGGAAATCCTTATTCGGATTTAGCTTATATTCTTGAGGTAGCATGCCCAGACTTACAGGTAATGTGGTTGGTAAAATCTGCTGGATTTAGCGGAGAGAAAAGAAAATATAAGCATAACTTGGTATGACTGAAGCGCAGAAATCTGCTGTTATATGTTGTTCCTGGTGGCTTGAAATTAATAGATTGAGGATCTCTTGTGAACCTTGGCTTGAGTAGCTTGGTTGTCAATATGTTGCTGCTCTTTTGAAGCACTGATTAGCTTGGCAGCTATGTGTTATTTAGTGCAAGACAGTACATAAATTGACACCTGTTTCTTTTAGTACAATGATCACAGTGTAAATTCTTATAACTCATTTTGTATGTGCTTCTCTTATTACATTAGCATTGGCAGTACTGTGTAATGCTAGCTATGAAACCATTGATGAAAACGTTCTTTATGGCAGCAGGATACGCTGTAATAGGTTTACGCTGTGAATCTTTCTTAATCCTACGGTATACTTCATAGTTTATTTCCTATGAACTTCTTTTCCTGTGCAAGTTTGTCCTTTGAACAATATGGTTTTAGCTTGACAACAGCTCATTTCCAAGACAGGGGTTCTGCTTATTTGAGGTACTCTTTAGCAACAATCACCATTGCTAGTTTGTTAACACTTTCAGCAAAGAGAAAGAACAGAAAAAAACAGAAATAAAAAAACATTCCAGCAAGCCGAAACTTTAGAAACGCAATTTAATGGGCCTAAGGTCGTAAGAGGGTTTGAACGAGTCCATCTGATACCAAATGTAGTAACCTGGATATTGAATTTCTAAATTCTTCTCAATTCTTCAATTAGTTTCAGACTATTTTAGAGATTAGCTCAATCATTTAACAGGAATTACTGCTGTTTCTAAAAATTATTCTAGTTTATGTAATCTATTCAGGCAACAGTTGCAATTCATCAATCCTCCCTTCAGAACAATTTAAGAGATCAATTTCATACATCTATATTCAAGCATATACGACCAGAAATCAAAATAAAAGTACGATTTCATGCCGTTCAGAATTAAAAGAAAATTCAGTTTATGCTATAAGGGAAATACCTGAAACTGACGAGATGCAGTAGGCGAGATGCAGTAGAGATGCAGTAGTTGAGTATGGACAGATTACCAAAACAACGATCCTCCCAGCCGATCTAGGAACAATCCTAGACCCAGAAGATTTCTCTTCTGCCCCCGTGCCCAAAATCCCAGAACGGTGAAACTCTCTTTTGAAAACTCTGCGTATCCTTCAATCCAAATGCTCCAGCATATCCCCCCTTACTCCCGAACATCCTCCCCCTTATATCTATCTCCCCACCGCCTTTCACTCCCGAAGATCTTTTATTACATTTAAGAGGGTCTGCCACCATTTAAGGCGACCTTATCTTCATTTAAGAGTACATTAAAGTCGAGATAAGATTGATTAAATTATTTTGTTTTAAAAATTGAGGAATGGGTGTGATGACTTTTGTCTGTTTATAATATTAATTAATTTGCCTCCATTAATTTATTTTATTATTTGATTGTTTTATCCAAATACAACATTACAAAGGTGGAGGAGATAGTGACGGTAGAAGATAGAGAAGATTGTGGTGAGATGCCAAGATTGTGGCATGGCGGAGATAGAACCACGGAGAGAAGGTGTTCGGATGGTAAGGACGGAGATGATTGAAGATGAGAAAGTTACTTCTTATGAAATGAGAAGCAGAAAGACATTCTTACTAGAGGAGGATGGTGCGGGGAAAGAAGTTGGGCGGCAGTCTCAAGAAATGTTTGAAGAATTGGAATCGACATTCGGTAATGTGATTGAGGAAAAGAAGATGGGACAACATACGAGATGCGACGAGAAGAAGGAAAGGCTCGAGGCCAACGCAGGCTTTGTTTTAACAAATGTTGATGAATGCGAGTCACGGTGATGATGGAGATAAGTTGGCCCGGCATGGGGTAGTCAATTGAAGAGAAGGAGAGTTCGAGTGGAAGACTTTGAACCATGGAATGGAGAAATTGAAATTTTGCTAGAGAGTATCTTTGAATCGGCGGAGTCAATACAAGAGAGAAGACCTCAATTTCGGAATTGAAGTTGCGAGAATGTGAAGACACGATAGGATGAAGAAAAAAATTGATGATTGAATCATCGATGAGACCAGTAGGTCTTGGGGTTTGGAGCGATGAAGTCGACATTGACGAGGCAAGCAAAAGACAATCCATCACTTGGAGTTGTCTTAGAAGAGAACATTCTTGAGAATGAGGATGGTGAATGAAGATGAGACAACCATGTCTCATATGCGAGAAAGTATTCTGTGTCTCAAAGGAAGATTGGCTTGTTCGAATAGCCCAAAGAAAGATTGAAGAAGTTTTATGGCAAGCTTGTTGCTACAACGGTGGAGAACTAGAGTTTCACTCGACGAGAAGATGAAGATACGATGGCTAGAGAACTTGATTTGATTCTTGGAGTCAAATCGAAGAAGGAAACAATTGTGGAAGATTGCCAAAGGCGAGAAGAAGAATATCTTTGAACACGAGTTGCATCATGGAGAAGATTTGTTTGGCCAAAGGAGATGGCGAGAATTTCTTGAAGATATTCAAAAAAGAAGGTGAAATGCCGGAGCAACGGCTTAGAGTGTTGTGGCTGGAGAGGGAAATTTGAAGCAACAAGTCGAAGTGTTGCCGACGAAGAAAAAGTTTTACGTTGCGGAGAGGGTATCGATGATAAGTTGAGGAATAGAGCGGCGGTAAGAGCGAAAGAAGTAAGAATGTAGCAAACAAAAGTAAGTGTCCGGCGGTCGAGAGAGAAAGATTAGACGGAAAGCAAATTGCGAGAAGATGCCTCGAGAGAAGGACAACGACAAGAAGGCGAGAATCGGTAGCGGCAAGAGCAAGGCAGTCACGGACGGCGAGGGCATAGAAAGTGCGAGGATGCGAGACCAAGATAGGCTTCGGGGAGGAGTGCGAAGAAAGAATGCGCAACAAATAACCGGTTAACGAGAACAAAGTGGGATCCGGGCGGATAAAAAAATAAAGCACATGATCGGGAGATCATAAATCATTTGAACACAGGGAGTCGATGCGGGGGAATTAGGCCCCGGGAACACTTTTTTACATAAATAAACCTAAGGGAGAGTCTCATGTTTTGTTTCCCCATGTAAATATTCATAGTTGAGTTATTTTAGTTAATTAGAAGGGAAAATATTGTAGCGCCGAATGATTAATGGGCACCGAAGAGATAGTCGGTTTCGAAGGATTAGGCTAGCTTTAGGAGTCAAGGAGTCATCGAGGAAGTGAATCAATTTATTTCAATTGTATAAAAATGAACCTCTGTGATAGAGTCGAAGACTTTGCCATGAACTGCTGTGCAGTACACGCAGATTGAGATAGTGAGTAAGAAGGCCGTAGAGTTGAAGACTGGACGAGATAGAAGTACGCAGAGAATTCATTTAATAGAAAAGAATTTATTCATTATGTCATGTGCATTGTGATTTAGTTTTGTATGTGAATTTGTCGAGTTAAATCATGCGTGAATGTATATCCGCTTTGCTTGAATAAGTTCTTTGTGAACATATGTATGCATCTGATGGAGGATAATTGAAATCCTGTGTTCGGTGATAATACGTCACACAACGCATGCGTGAGAGTGTTTTGACCTTGCGAGATAATGTTCTCGATCCCGTGTTAATGTATACGCTTCATTTATATATTGAATATAAATTAATCGTGTGCGAATCGGCCATGAGAATGAGCGATGTTCTTGTGCGATTCATATTGACCAAGACTAAGAGTTACGTATTATGATTTGCTGAAGTTTAACCTTGTGTGGAGAATACCTTAGTATATGGGTATTGATTGGTTTAATTCTCGTGTGGAATGCCACGAAACTGCGTATGAAAGCCTGTTGGGAAGTGAGCCACGGACGTGTTGTGCATACGAGAGACATTAGCTCTATCGATCAAAGTAATAGCGCGTTTCACATGTGTTAAACAATGCAAAGAAGGGTGTTCATTGAATGCAAGAGAAGCGAGTCGAATAGTCCATGGGATTCCATCGGAGCTATATAACGAGTATTGTGGTTAGATGAATTGATAGCGAGAGAAACGGATTGGCGAAAGTATGTAGATGGAACCTAGAGTAGAGGAGCGGAACCACGAAGGAGGAATAGTGAACACGGTTTAGAGCTAACGGGCGGTTTCTGAAAGTTCATCGCACCACCTTTACACGGTGAGCGGTATTTGAGGGAGTGGGAGCGATTCCACGGGACGGGCGACACGTGTCCCCGGCGGGTCGCAAAACCGCTATCATTGCGCGCCATCGCACGTTAATGTTTGACCAAGGAGGCCGCGCGATATTGTTGAGCACGGGATCGATGCGGAGGTCATCGGACGGTGGTCATATGAGAAGATGTGAGGTTAACTTAAGGTATGGCGTACATAATTAATTAAGATCCATGCCATGTAGGAGTGGGGCCGGGGACTAAAGTTATTTGTTTAAAAAGTGTCGGGTTATCAATATGAGAGATTGACGTGGAACAACCTTAGTATAAGGTGAGGAACGAATTAAAATTCGGGTACATTAAATTATCAAAGTTTGTTGACTATGTTTGTTGTCGAATTCCTTGAATTTGATAAATAAACTTGAAAGTTGTGGAAGACCACATGGAGGAGAAATAAGTCAGGCGAGAAAAGCGACGGAAGCGACAATAAAAAGACCGGCTCTCCTTAGGGGCCGAATTTCGGTTTTTTGCCGTCATCTTGCAACTCATTTGCCCTCTGCTTCATGCGCCACGGTTCAATTCACTACCTTGCATCATGTTGCTGAGATTCAATTCGTTGCCTTTGCTTCATCTGTTGCACACGGCTGCCTCTTTTTACTACCCTCATTGCCTACTGCTCCTTGTCTGTCTCCTTTGCCTTATTGTTGGTTCTTCTTTGTTCTTTTGCCTTAGTGACGGTTCGGTGCTACTCCATTCTTCTCCTTTGCCATCAATGAAAATATTTCCAACATTCTCCCCCTTTGGCATTGATGGCAATACTCCAATAATTCCTTGAGGACTTCCTCCCCTTTCATTCGAAAGGTGTGTTTTGTCTTCTCTCTGCCTATCTTCTTTTTGCTTGCTTTTCCTCCCCTTTGACATCAATGGCAAAGGGTTGCACATTTCCTGAGTGTGGTTTCCAAATCTTGTCCACAATACTGCGATCTTGAGGACCCGTTCCATGCAACGTTTACTTGCTACGGCTCTTTTGTGACAATATTTGTTGAATGATCTCCACTGGAATGATGCTTTCTTTTCTAAAACCCCGCATCTCTTGCACTTGTCTTCTGTCCGTCCGTTCTCTCTCTCTCTCTATATATATATATATACACACACATCCTTTTTATTTTCGATCATGTCGAGAGAATAGCATCTGAGACACTACCCCTAGTTTGTCTCTTAGATATTCGAATGGTTCTTTATGAGGAGTTTTTGTGAATATGTATTTGCTATTTGTTCCTTTGTTGGTATGTTCCAACTTCACCAATTTATGTGCTACTTGTTCTCTGAGGAAGTGGTACTTTATTGGGATGTGCTTTCTTTTTGAATGAAGTACAAGATTTTTTGATATACTTATTACACTTGTATTTTTCACATTTGATAGAAATAGGTTCATCGATGCTTACCTTCATGTCTTGGAGAGTTTGTTTCATCCACATTACTTGTGTGCAACATGCTATTTCTTTGCCTATGTATTCGGTCTGTTGTAGATAGAGAGATAGAATTTTGCTTCTTGCTTAGCCATGCCACCGGAATTTTTCCCAAATAGAATGCACACTCCACTTGTGCCTCTGTCATCCACAATTTGGCCCAATATGCATCTGTGTATCTTTTGTCAATGTGAAGTTTTTTCCTTTTGGATACCATAGGCCATAATGTGAAGTACCTTGTAGATATCTAAATATTCTCTTGATTGCTAGTAAATAATTTTGTTTTGGTGTTGCTTGATATCTTGCCACAAGTCCTACTTCCAACATAATGTCTGGTCTAGAGAAAATTTGTTAGGTATAAGACTTCCTATCATCTGGATGCATGAAGTTTTTGATCTACATCTATTGATCCATCATTAGCACATAGTTTTCATCCGGTGATTGTGTGAGTTGACACAGGTTTGCAATCTTCCATTTGAAACCTTTTCAACATTTCTCTTAAGTATTTTTCTTGCAAAATGAATATTCTTTGTGTTCTTTGTTGAATTTGAAGTCCTAAATAAAAAGGTGAGCTCTCCAATCATTGACATCTCAAACTACGATTTCATTTCTTCGGCAAATCCTTTTGCTAACTCATCTTTGTTGCTTCCAAAAATGATGTCATCTACATACACTACAATTAAGAGTTCATTTTTCATCGACCTTTATGTACAAATTGCTTTTTTCTACTCCTCCTTTCTTGAACCCTTGATTTTGCAAGTATTTGTCCGACCTTGAATACCATGCACGAGGAGCTTGTTTTAGACCATATAAGGCTTTCTTTAATATGCACACATAGTCATGTTTATCTATTAATGAAAGTCAACGGAGTTGTTCCATGTAGAATTCTTCCTCTAGATCTCCATTTAGGAAAGGCAGGACTTCATCCATTTGATATATGAAATCATGGTAACATGCAAAGGCCAAAAACATTCTAGTTGCTTCCATTCCGGCCCTACGGGCACAAAGGTTTCATCATAATCAAGACCTTTAATTTGTGAATATCCCTTGCATACAAGTCTTGCTTTATTTCTGATTACTGCCCTTGTTCATTCATCTTATTCTTAAATATCCATTTTGTGCCAATGACATTTTTTCCCGGTGGGTCTTGGAATTAATTCCCGAGGTATTGTTCTTCTCAGAATTTGGTCCGGTTCTTCATTCATAGCATTTACCCAATTTTTGTCTTTTCTTGGCTTCTTCGAACTTCTTTGGCTCTATTTGAGATAGCATGGCTAGGTATACTTCTTATTACATTCGGCAAGTTGTCTTCTTGTCTAGACTCCCACACTCTTGTCTGACAGATTTTGATCTTTGGATGATTCTTTTGAGTGTGTCTTGAGGAACTTTTGAGTTTAATTTAGTATCTTGTTGTCTTGCTCGGTTCATCATTATCTTGGTTCTCTTCTTCATGATCATACGGAGGATTCTTTTGTATCTTGTGCTTCTTATTCTATTTGGTAGATCTTCATCAAATATTACATGAATGCTTTCCACAATTTTGTGTAGTGTTTTGTTGGCAACTTTTTTGTAACCCTGCTCTTGGATGTATATCCTAAAAATATTCCTTCATCGAAGCTCTTGCATCAACTTCCCAGGTTTTCATCATTATTTTTATAAAACACTTGCTTCCAAAGACTCTAAAGTGCTTGATTGATGCTATTTTACCATGCCATAATTCGTAAGGGAGTCTTATCACAATTTAGTCTTATATGAGCTTTGTTGAGAATGTGAACATTTGTGTGTCTTGCTTTTTGCCCGATAGGTTTGGGGAATGTTACTTTCTTGCATCACATAGCTACTGAAATTTGTTATACGACCTGTTTTTCCTCTTTGCCACTCCATTATGTTGAGGTGTATCTTGCAATTGTAAAGCTGTTGTTTTATCCCATGCTCATTGCATGAGTCTGCAAAATCATAGTCAGTGAATTCACCTCCTCTTGTTTGATGCGATGCACTTTAGCTTGCATCTGTTTGATTTTACGCAATGTCTTGAATATCTTGAATTTATCAAGTGCTTGATTTATATTTGAGAAATTCTACCCACGTCATTACGGAAAAATCATATATTATCAACATGAAATAAGATTCTCCACTTGGTGTTTTAGTTCTAGAAGGTCCACACGGGTCCATGTGTACAAGGCCGGAAAGGCTTACTTGTAGATAATTTCTATTTGGTCTTGAAAGATGTGCGGGTCTGCTTGCCTGGTTGGCGGGATTTACATATGGTATTTGAAGGCTTCTTTATGATGTTGGCATATCTCTAAGCATTCTTCTTGCTCAAACTTATGATGTGGTCAAAGTTTAGGTGTCCAAATCTTCTATGCCATAACCACTGATTCTGGCATCAAGGTTGCTTAGGTGACATGCTTGAATCTCTTCTTTCACTATATAAACATTACTTTACGGTCGGAACACCTTTGATCAAGGACTTTCCGGTGGTGCTTGATCTTACTTCACAATATTGGGCTCTAAAAATGACTTCACTGTAGCCTTTATCACACATTTGACTAACACTTCGCCAAGTTGCTTTCAGCCCATCCACAAATAGTACATCTTGGGCCTTTCGTCTTCCATTATCCGGACTAATGACCTTTTCCTTTGATTTTTCCTGGCACATCATTTGCGAATGTTACATTCCTAGATTTCTTTTCATCAAAGTTTCAAAATTGCTTCGATCTATAGTCACATGCTTTGAGCATCCACTTGTCCAAATACCATTGGTTTTCTGATCTTGAGCTATTAGAGCCAAGTCACACTTATTTAAATTCTTTTTCCACTTTGCATGCATCCTTTTGTTTGGTACCTTTCCGAGAGGGATGGACCACATTCTGCGAGAGGATATTTGTGACACTTGGAGCGATTTGATTGCGATCAAGCATTTGATTATGTTTGAATGAATTATGTACACGAGTGAATTCTCCATTGTTCATCCATCTCCTTGAGTTTTCCATACATCGATTATTTTTCCATTTTGTTCTTCACTCCTTGGCTTTATAAATTTGAACTCCTTCTGATAAAAACAATACCCATAGAAACAATTAGCGTACCTCATGAAGGGTTGTCTTCTCCATTTGTTTCCTTGAAGTGAATCTTTTCACATTTTGCATCCTTCTTGGTTAGATCGATTCTCCTTTTATGAAAGTATGCAGCAACGTGTACGGTTGTAGCGAACATAACAAGTGACATTTTTCATAGGGGGGAAAATGTCCTTTGATAGCTTCCAAATTTTATATATTCGGGGAGTATATGAGCCTTTTCGGTTATTTGTTTATTTATTTCGTTCTTTGTCATTTGAGGTTCCTTCTTGTTTCGTTTGCTTCATTACGAGGCTTCTACTTCTATAGGAACCTTTTGAGCTACTTCATTATCCTTAACAACTTTTACAAAAATGATATTCCGATTATCTTTTTCTTTGAATTTACTTGTTTCTCCTTCATAGCCCATCCCGGTTTTATCAGAGGAGATATTTGAGCATCTATAATTTTATTCAAATTATCGAGCTTGTCATTTGAGAGTGTTTATTGAAAATTTCCTTTGGGTGTTTTCTAATTTCTTCCTCAAGCATACTACTTCTTCTTCCAATTTCTCTTGCTTTTGAATTTTATCCTCAATTTGTAGTAGGGTGTCTTCTACCTTCTTGGATTCTTCAAGCTCTACTTTCAACTAAATGAGGTCTTCGAATTTTGTTCTTCTCTTACCTGCTTGAGGAGAATGTCTTTCTATTTTAAACTTCAATTTAAGTTTGTCTATTTCCTCCGGGGCACTTCTTAGCTCCCCCTCAAGATCTACCTCCCGCGTCTTCATCGGACTCCGGGGAGATCGTCTTCAAATTATTCCTTGGCCATTAAGACAAATTCGAGAGGTTCCCTCTTCCTTGAAGGATTCATACGAGCTTTCCGAAGTACTAGCTGTTGTCTTGGCGAGCATAAAATTATTTTCTATTGAATCTCTTCCCTTTAAGGTTATTTGTTTTGGTTTTCTGTTTCTTGAGTGTGATTCTTTGTTTTCTTATGAGGACACTTAGAAGCATATTTCCCAACTCTTCTGAGTTAAAGAATTTAAATGGAATTTTACCATATATTTGCATGAGCCTATCAATTTTCTAACAAATTTGGCCTCTTCTTCATCGGAGCAAGAGCATATATCTTCTTTTCTTCTTTTTCTTCTCATGCCAAGGATGCCTCCTCATTTGAATTCCTATGTGGCGAGTCTCATCTCATGAGGTACATTAAGTTTCCAAATGGTGGTTCATGGTCAAAGTTTCCCAATCAGCATTGTTTCTTCATGGCGAAACCTTGGGGTTAAAATTTGGATGGTAAAGATCTTAGAATCTTTTGAACAATTACACATTCTTTTATGGTTTCTCCTAGAGCTTTCATGTTATTCACAATTTCGCAACCCTTAAGAAGAAAGTGGCTTGATAATGTTCTATCATCATTCATTTTTATATTTTCAAATTGAGCTCTATAGGCGGTAGTTTGGCTATATTCACCTTTTTGGCTCCTCCTTGGATGCTTTCTAATGCTGTCTATATTTCTTCTTGATCTTGTTGTGCATTACTTTGATAAGTGCCGCACTCACACGATCCACTTAAGAGTGCATTCATGGCTTTGACATTATCTATAAAATCTTGTTTGGCTTCTTTCTCTGTGTCGGAATCCTTTGGGGCATATCCCAACTCTACAACGGCCCAAACTTTTATTCCTAGAGACATTATGTACGTCTTCATTCTTATTTTTCGAAGAGCATAGTTTGTACCCAAGAGTATTAAACAAGGGCTTTATTCGTCGAGCACTTCTAGGCGGCTAGCCATCTTGGGGACCTCGGATCTCCTTCCGGTTGTTAAGGCGATATAGAAGGAACGTAGCTCTACATGATTGTTTAACCCTTAGTTAAAAAGCTGAGAGAGAGTGATCAGTTTAATGCATTCGGGGTCTTATAGTCTTTCTTTTACCTTATTTAAATCTTCATTTTCATGATCAACCCGTATACAATCAACAATATTAATAGTGAGCGACGGAGTATTAAGAAGATTAAATACGGAGTATCAACACATAATCATCATGCACATAGACACCAGATATAAGTGGAAACCCATAAGGAGAAAACCACATCTTATTATTGTGTGATGCAATATAAGCTCCAACTCCCTCTCTGCTTGATTTTCTATAGGCTCCAACCTACGGGGCTCCTACCTCAGTGCCGCAAGCCTAATTGCAAGGAAGCTCCAACTCCCATCTATTTTCTGCGAGGCTACAACCTACGGGAGGCTCCTACCTACTCGGCCAGCTGGCCCATATATCGAAACTACAAATTGATATGGAAACTGCTCCTCACATTACAATAAAATCATATCTTGATTTACACGGATATACGGCTACGTTACCATTTCCTTCTTCAGCACAATTTGTCCACACGGTCTTCATATCCACATACTCATCTGTCTATGAATCTTTGCAACTTCTCTATCTACTCCTCCTTCTTCTTACCCTCTCTTGTCTCATTTCTCTATTCTCTAACCTCTTTATGCATATGTTTGTCTTTCGTATTTATGAAGTCCCACCTCATAAGCTGTTTTCATTCCACGAAATTCGAAATGAACGGTATGACTCTTTACCTTCACCTTCTCATTTATTTTCATCTCGTTCAAAATTATAGTAATATGTACATATTTCGGTTTTTACGAGTGGAGTTTTTTTTGCCTACGAGACTTGCCTTTGTATCACATATAATAAAAATAATTTTAAATCATTTACATTCACATTTACATAAATCAACTTCACTCAACCACTTTTTGACCTTCAACTTCTTTGTGCGTTTGTATTTCCTTTACTATCATTGTCTTTAGGTTTACTTGTTGTTATATTGTGAGTGGTCTGCATAATCACCTTTTTCCCGGTTCAACTCATCTCATCTGCTCCTTTGCTCTATGTTGGGTCACTTGCAGGAGTCTCCTTCTGTTGCCTTCATATTTTTGGCTATACACAGTCTTTACATGCACTTAATCTTTTCTTCGTAAAATGGGCGGCTGTCCACATGCACATCACCTTTAAGATCTAATGAGTTATCGCACTCCGCTTCATTTAACTTTCCCAATCAACGACGGGTTGACATTCCTCCTTGTTGCTTCGCAATCGCAATCGCAACCTTCGGTGGTACGATGTGCCTTTGATCATCGATTTTACGATGCGATGTGCGGGTCCCACCGGAGATGAAATTTTCTTGACATTTCAATTCTCTATTCTGCTACTCCTTCCACCCATCGATGCGATTTAACGAAGGAAAACCTTATACTTTCGGATTTGAAATCTTGTAGACCTTTGCTTTGAATACGCATCGCATCCGCTCTCTTCATCGCACTTCACACTTCGGCGTTTCCTAAATATCCACCGATGCGATGGATCAATGTAGACCCCACTCCAACAACTTCACGATCCAATGGTTGCAATTGACCGTGATCTAATGGTTGCGATTGGATTGCTCATCACAATCGCAACATTCGACAACTTTCCTTGCTCCTTCTCCGCTGTAGCCGTCGATGAATCGAGGCGATGCGATACGATTTCGAGCGATGCGATGGTCTGGACCGATGGATCAGTGAACTCGCTCTTATGGCATTTGGGATCCGGTCTTGTCACCAACTGCTTTGCAGTTTCACCAATTGCGATGCTGGGTAACGCCATAATCATCAGCAATGTACTTCCAACAAGATTGACTCTGTCATCTTCTGTTGTTCTCCCCGTCTGATGACCCTTGTATTGATGATCTGTGCTCTCTTGCCTTTATTCACGATGCAAGTGTACTGCAAAGATTTATATCATTTCTTTATTAAGACCAAAAGTTGAGATTTTGGTTTAATATAATACCACATTAATGTTGGTCCCACAACATATTCCTTCAACCATCCATCATTTTATGTGATATTGATAGCCTAACGGAAATTTCCTGGAAGCGAGAATCCGGCGGTCATCTTGTTCCATTCCCTCTGCTTTGGTAAGGTCTTCCCATGTGATTTCGGTTCACAACTTACCATATAGCCAAGACCTGTAACATACTATTAAACCTTGAACTTCAAGCAATAGCATGGGCCCACGGGGTGGAGTACCTTGCTAATATTGATACATGGTGTATGCGAACACAGTAGATCTTATTGTTCTTAGATCTGACGAATATCGCATTCACAATATACTGCGTTTCTAACATTTCCAAACGTCCATACACTTTTCCAATGCGATCACCCGTTGGATCCTTCTGCATCAAATCGGACGGCTATCCGTTACTTCGGCCCACGACCTTTAATTCTCAAAAATTACGTGAAATGAGTGGTTTTGGTATTGTGACGTGTCATGTGTAATCTGACAGCGTTCCAAATAGAATAAACCTCTCATGGCCCAAAATTTGTGCAAAATAATCGTATCGTTTCTAAAACCACTTTCCTTGCGGGCCCCACACTAATTACCTTTGTTTGTTTAAGCGGATTTGTAAGATAAGCGTTAACACCTTTGGGAAATGTTTTGAAATACATCGTTTAATGAAACTCTTTGTCACCACATGCTTAATGACCTTGAGCCATTATAATAAAGCACTCCACCAAAGTTAATAATAATGCGGGAACTCATATCACCATGTAAATACAAACATTGCCTTGTGTTTTGTGATTTCGGTCTCTGTAGATGTGATTGCTACGTTGATTTGCCCAGGTCTAAGGTCCTTGCCCTCAACTTCCCCCATTGTTCCTCACGAGCTTGTTACGCTGTTAAAGTGCACATTTCTCTCCACGAGCTTGTTACGTATAATCTCGACCCTTCTTGTGTCTTGCAACTCCTTTACCTCACCTTCCTCCCACTGCCTACTTCAATTCGCTACCTTTGCTTTATGTCCCTGGCCCATCTGAGCTTCAATTCTTCTGCCCTCCTGTATGTTGTTTGAGATGCCCTCTTTTCTTGCCCTTGCGCCTCTGCTCCTTGTCTTGTCTCCTTTTTCTTATTCTTTTGGTTCTTCTTTGTTCTTTTGCCTTAGTGATAGTTCGATTGCTACTCCACAATGTTCTCCTTTTACCACCAATGACAATATTTCCAACGGATGGAAGCTCACGAGACTTAGGAATCGGGGTCAGTTGGGATCTCCAACCTACATGATCTAGAAGGAAAGAATCGATTCCTTCTAGACAAGTATGATCTCAAGGGGTTCGTAGACAACGTGGTTGTTGTGCCTACGATTTGGATCAAAATAAAGTACAATTCCGATATGGAAAAAGGCTAAGAGACTTATCTGATGGTGTCAAGATCATATAGTATCTCATATAGGCGCGGCAGAATCGACCGGGGAGACATGGGAGGCCTTGTTCCGTGCTATACGGGGGAAGGAACTCGAGTAGCGGAAGATATACTTGGAGCGAAGCTCTGGTTGATCGGATGCGGAAGGGGGGGGAGCACATTCCCTCCTAATGAGACTTCGGGAAATCGCGATCGGTTGGTGGTCGTGGGATATACGCATCCCCCTTCAGAACTATGGTGGGCGGCCCATACTTGCGTATTCATTGAGGAGTGGCAAGTTTTTCCAAATATCTTGGGCGGGGGGCGACACTACCAAGTTGGGGAGGCGATGTGGGCAGCTCTTCGGGAGGAGATGAGAAGAGATGCAGTCAAGTGTAAACTTGACGGTGGCCATGAGACGGATTGAAGAAGATGGGAGGAAGAATACGACCCTCGCATCGAAGGGGTGGCAAAGGCTTGGGGTCATGAGATATGCAAGGTGAAGTGTTTCAAATGCTGGCAAGATGGGCCACTATACTCACAATTTCCTTTGAAGAAAGGACGAGAAGGATGATGACATGATCAAGGGGTGGTCGGCCGCGGAGATAAACGAGGATGAGTATGCCATGGTAGCACGCATCCTAGAGAGGGAGATGGGGTGACGTGGAAATGTAGTTCATGCCCAGACATTAGTTGGGAAGGATCCTTGAGGAACCCACCTCGCGGATCATCACCTTGCTACGGGGAGCCCATGATCAATAGTAGCAAGATGGAGGAGTTTTCGGTGGGAGAAAAGGAGTGATGGAAGCGAAAGATAAGTAAGTTTAACGCCGAGGAATCTAAGAAGTGCGAGCAAAAGATGAAAATGCGTAGAGGCACAATGCGATATCTTCAAATAAAGTGGCTTCAAAGGGAAGCATGGGACTAGAAACAATTATATTTTCAGCACCGAGTTCATCGACTAAATGCTTGTTCAGTTTTTGGGTGGTTTCATTTATTTCTCTCGGCTTAGGCGAGTTGCGGTGTAGATGTAGTGTTAGCCGTGGCGATAGCATCATAGTAGATGCGAACTTGAGAGGAGTTGTAGTATATATGTAGCATTGGCCATGGCAATGTCAAGGGGAACAATACGGTTACAACAAAAAACAAAATGGTTGGTGGAAAACTTGTCGGACATCGCAGTCTGAAGGATGCTGGGGTCAGATAAATGTGCAACGGGCATGTTGTTAAGAACTTTCCTTGCTAAATTGATGTTGATTTTGGTAGGATCAGGGATTCTCTAAAGTCTCAAAATTTGTAGAGAGGCTTAGGCACATATTCCAAAGAACCCATAAATAGTTTTGTGAAAATTCCAACGAAAATGTGTTTTACTATAATAATTATTATTTTTAGTGTGACCACGAGTTTAAACTTAGGAAAATTAAATAGTTAAAGGTATTAATAAAACAAAGTGTGAATCTTCTAGATAACATGGATCCGTCAATTTATAATCTTAGCCGTTTGTTGGAGATCTATTCTCGGACGTTGAAGTCTCAATGAGAAGGCTATAAAGGAAATGCTTGAGGGGGAGCATTTGGAAAGACACATCGAGTGAATCTAGTGATCGATTTTACGTGGTACTCGGAGAATTTGATCTAAGTAATTCCGGTGTAGTGAGGGGTAGGGATAGCTTCCAAAGAGAGATTTTTACCTATGCAATGAGAGAATCATCGACATTGAGAGGCGGAGACAATGATCTAATAACTCTCACGTAGAGGCTACTTTCTGCCGAGACTGCAGAGGGTGAGAAAGAGTCGAGATTTTACAGAAGAATAAGTTTCAGAAGCCGAAAGCAGGTGTGAGATCGGGGCAGAAGCGTGAGTCCCCGGGCTACATACATCATCACCTAGATGGGTAGTGCACACAATGCCTAGAAGGGTAGTCACGAGGTGCATAGAGGCGACTCGGGGCTTGCCATAGGCACTTTATCCAATGGCGGGTCTCGACCTTTGAAGTTTTGCAGTAGTCCGTCTTAGTCAAAACAATGTTTTGTCTTCTCTCTCTTTAAGCGAGTTAACGTTGTAGTATTCATAGATATATTGGTACCACCACTACTTAATAAAATCAAACCCTTCGTCTAACATAGGTTTTCTTGCATTGGGTTTCGAGACTTTCGTCCAAAAAAAACGGTGTCCTATGTGTATATTTTATTTTCAGTTTCCTTGTTTTAGAATTATAAGTAATTAGTGGTGCTTCATTAATTTCTAATAATAGTTCTCCAATTTAAATAATTTGTAATAAAATTTACAAATAGGAGAAGTAAATTCGGTTGGTTGCGAGTAGGATTCTAGAGATCATCTAGATCTAGGAATTTTCACAATGTGGACCCTACAGCGCTATTGATCATTGATTTATTGAAGCCTCAAGAGAAATGGATCTATATTCTCCCCTTCGTGAACCTTAATCGTCCTATGTTTTAACTCAAAGTACATCTTCCACTATTCGGAAGATCCTTCGTATAACGCTAAGGCTTCCCACGTACGCCTATTTGTGTCTTCTTGTCTATGTGGGACACTGTAACGGTCTTTAAATCCATCAAGGAGAAACCTCTTTGCCTTCACTGTAAGCCTTGTAGCACAACCGGTGGATCTAGATGCACGGAAAGCTCACTTTGTACTCATCACGAAAATCTTGAGATCGTATTTATCTAGAAGGCATGTGATTCACACCTTCAGTTACATAGTTGGAGGCTACCTCCAAGGCGATCTGATCTCTAAGCTGTGATCTTCCATGGCCATCGAAAATGTCAAATCGATCCATCTTTTCTTCTCTACGCAACGCTAGAATGGCTTACGCACTCCTTGTTGGAGATGGTAAATTAACCACCCAAATCTACTACTCGAGATCTTGAAGAATAGAATACCCGACTAGGAACTCCCTTAGGAAGAAAATTCCCTCATTGTGCTTCTTTTCTTTCTTATGATGTCTTTTTACCCAAAAACAAATTATGCCTACAAAAAACACGTCCACGGCACTTATACGGGGTTCCTACGATGCTCCCTCTAACATGACAAAATTCGATCTAGAAGCCTTTCCTCTGCAATAGACTCACTCGGAAAATTTCATCGAAACACAACCCACACAGCTTGGTACATGCAATCCCTCTGGGGATTCGAACTACTACTTATTGGAGCTATTCGAACTCCTTGTAAATGCTAGCTTTCTCTTCTGGCTGCTACCTACAATACTCTTATACCATGTGAAAATTCCAAAAGATCCGAATCCCTCTTTGCGGCTAGTGAAAATGCTTCACCTACTTCTTATTTAATGAAAAAGTTATTATAGTGTTCTATAGAAATACTAAAGAAAATTACTACTACAACCTTCACTTAATTAGTTAAATATGGTGAAACAAGAAGCTGAGTAGAAAGAAAAACATCTTACGGGACTACCAGATTATTTTTGGACAAACATCCTAGGAAAAACCCGTGTGGAAAATGATGCAACAAATATGAGGGTTTATTATTAAGTAGTATTTATTTTTGAATATATCTCCGAATGTCTCTTCGGACAATCCGGATATAGAGAATATCACTAACGAAATATTAGTTAGGTTACCTCACACTATCACTAGAAATCCCGGGCGATCAAAACCCTTGAATGGATGCCTCGATAGGATGCGCTGCATATCTTTGAGTCCCGGCGTCAACCCTTGGGCACTATGTCACTCGGTTGGATCGATATGCTCCCCGAGAATATTCGATCTGCGCACTCTCGATCTCACCCAAATTCGAAGCACGAAATCGATTCTTCAACAAAATCTTGATTTCCTCTTTTCCCTCTATGCGGCTTTGTGCATAGACTGCGTGGCTGCGTTGGGGCTGTTGGATCTCTCCCTTCCCTTCTCTGCCCTTCTGCGCTGTGATTCTGCGACCGATAAATATTTCGGTTCGGAAGCGCGTCTCTGCCCACCAAGCTATTGCGTGAAAATATCTCGTCAAAGTTTTCTCACGAGCACACTATCACTTGAGAAAGTCGATCTCTTGATCTCTCGGTGTATTTTTCCATTGACCCTTCGTCTTCTTTATGGTATCCTCGTTGAGACTTCAACAACCAAGATTATATCTCCAATCAACAACTATGATTACATTTTTACTTGATACAGCACTACAAGTTACACCCACGGTTTAAATTAATACCCATTAATTATTTTAATTTCATAAGTTTAGACTTAGGGTCTCATTAAAAATAATTAATTTATTAAAAATAAGGCTGTCTTTGGGTGGAATTTCCCAAAACGATTTATGAGTTATACGGAATACATGTGTCTAAGCATCTCCACAGTTTGAGAGTTAGAGCACATCTGATGCTACCCCAAATCAACAATATTTTCATGAGTCAAGAGAGTCAACATCATGATTATAAGATCCTTTTGGGCAAGAAGTACCTTGTAAAATATATTTTTTGAATCTAGAAGGTCTGGAAAACTCCAAAGTACAAGTCGGCCCTGACGGTAACTTCAAGTCGACCTAAAGGAGGGGTCGACCTTGGAAAGGCTATAAATAAAGGCATCTTCTAGCCTCATTTGACACATTCACTCACACAAGTTGATATCTCGAAATAGTTCTATATAAATTTAAGAAGAAGCAGAATTCTGAAGCGAAGATCAAGGAAGGAAAATAAGTCTTGAAGATTTTTTTTTAGGCTCTGTCTCTCTCACATGTGCGAAGAGTGGAGTTTTGCTTGGCTTCGAGGAAGGTCAAAATTGTAGGTGAGTTGCGGGAGAACAAGTTGCGGGAATCGGGATTTGTTGGAAGAGCGGGAAGATATTAAAATGCTAGATTTGGCTGATCTTGGAAGAAATTGTCTTGCTCAAGAAAGGATCTCTTGAAGAATTTGTGAAAATTCCTAGATATGAAAATCCTAAGGAATCTCTTGCTGCATCAGGCGAAATTATTACTTCTCACAATGAAATTAAATTTATAATTAATTCAGATTTGAATTATTGAAGTAAACAAACAACCTACAACTGAATAAATATGATTCGAAACAAGGAAAGCCCGGAAGCAAGAAATAAATCATACATAGGACTGGTATTTTTTGGACTAAGTCCCGAAAACCCAATGCGGGAGGCTTAGGTGTAGCGAGATATGAGGGTTTGTATTATTAAGCGAGTATAAAATCTTGAATACATCTCTGAATACCTCAAGGGTTATTCGATTACAAGAAATAATGGCGAAAATAAATTGTGAGTTTTACCTCACACAATCAACTGAAAATCAGTGATCCAAGGACCTTTGGAAAAGCCCGCCTCTGAAGTCTTCCGTGACATTGTCACCTCCTCTAAGAATTTGCGTCACCTTAGTAATAGATCAATCTGACTTCGAGGTACGAATCTGAGCCTCGATTCACACCGAAACGAGCTTGAATTTGATGCGAAAGCTGTCCTCGAAAGCCTTTGAACCTCTGCGCAACCCTAACTGGCCTACTGCGTTGGATCTATGTCATGTGACCCAAGCACTGGACGTCTTCCTACTGTCTCTATGATGATTCTCTGTTGAAAAATATTTCTCTTCGGAAGCTACTTTTCCCCTCATTGCACTAAATCACTTAGATCTACGATCTTCGTTTCGACATTGTTCGATCGGGGAAAAGAATTCGATCTCAAGAATTCTACTCGTGTGTGTCTTCCAAATGACCCTCGAAGCCTTCCTTTGTAGTCTTCTCATTGAGAAATCAACGGCAGTGACTAGATCTCTAATCAACGGATAATATTATAACATGACTTGATCTACGCCTTTTCTAGATTATTCTCACTTTGTTTTATTAATGTACTTTCTCCATTATTAAAATAATTAATTGTTTTAATAAAACGTGCTTGAGTGGAATTTTCACAAATGGTTTCTGGGTTCTTTGGAATATTTTAGTGTCCCAAGTCTCCACCAAATTTGGGGCTTAGAGCACTTTCGGATGCTACAAAAATTGACAAAATTGCCCTGGGGTTTTTGGAAAGCTGAGTTGTAGGGTCAAGTTCAACAAGAAGTTGGCTAATGCGGGATTGATTTTGTTGATTTGATCATATTAGAAGGGTTTCTTCAAGGGATGACTTGGTACTTAGAGGAGGACTTGGTCTAGGGTTTGGATCTTGATTGTCTCATTTGATGCGGATTCTATAAGAAGACAAGAGATTTTTCCAGGTTTCCCCTTGGAGGGGTTTTCCTTGGCTTGGAGCCAAATTTTTGTGTCCATTGTCTTTACTATACTACTACTGATATTTGTTTTGATGAAAGATCTCATAAAATAAACACAGAAGATAAGTAAAGTTCAAAAGCAAATATTAAGGTTAATGAAAATTTGAATTAATAGTTGCCATATTGCGTTCTCCAAACACCTTCTTCGGGGTTAAGCTGACCATTGGTTCATTGGGATTTGACATACACACATCCTCCTCTGCCTTGGGTAGGGCCTAGAAATGTACCTTGGGAGGTTGATGCATCTAAAAGACAAAGAAAGAGCATATGATGGCGAGAAGAAAAACAACGGAAAATCAAAAATGCAAGGGAGTGTTGGGACTTACAAATTAGCACATGGGAAAAATCCAAGCACGAGCTCTACCTCTATCATATGGCCATCACCGGATCTTGGGCCAATTTTTCCTATCTCATCAAAGACAATGACTTCCTTGTATGTCGAACCCTTGATCGGAAAGGAGGCACCCATCTTAAAGAACAACATTGTATACATTATACAAAGAAGCAAGCTCTCATTCCTCGATCTACGAGAAGCAATAAAAGGAAAAATAAAGAAAATGTAAAAGGAAATATAAAAGGGGTGGAAAAACAAAGACGAGGTAGCTCATGCATACATGATTGATCCCTCCTCACATCTATATACCCGGGGATGAGGTATCACATCATATTTGGTCCCTTTGACCATGGCACTTCAGCCATGGAGTTATTTTCCCATTCATTCCATCATTATTCATGGAATCTATCAATTGAAGGGTAGACTCAAGACATATCACTTCCCTTTGGGGGTTGGAAACACCTAATAGGGTCATCTATTAGCCACTCCTACCTAGGGAGGTAACACCATTACATGACTAGGGCCCCAATTTTGGAAGAGAAGCCACATATGAAGTGTTGTGCCCATTTCTTTCAATATTGGTTCACTTAGATGCACTAATGATTAATGTACATTGATGAAAATTGTAGCACTCGATATTGTGTGTAATTGGAAGGTGGTTCCATCTATAGGTCTAGAACTTAACTAGGACCCAAGTCCTCTAAAGGGACATATTGACACCCCACGAGGTGATGTGTTGAGAGCGATGATACTCCAAATATATGTAGGGCATCATTCATTTCCATGGATACCTTGAGGTACCCACAACACGCACGTTACCCTATATTATCCATGGGATGATGCACGTGGACCAACATGTCTAAGCTGACTTAACTCTTCACGAGGGTCAAACGCGATTGATCCAAGGCCCGGATGAGGTTTGTATCATACCTTGAGACATGGGAGGGCTAGTACTATCTTCAACACCCACAAAGTTGAAGAAGAGACTAATATTTTGCAACTTGGAGACCCATGAGACCCAACATTATGCCCCAAAACCATTTTTGGGGGCTGCAATGACTTGCACATAAGGCTAGGGGACAACCCCTGGGCCTTGATTTTAGAGGCCCCATTCACACATTATGGCACGAAGGCTTGATACGAAGCTTTAGAAAGGCCTATGACTAGATGACATCATCATTTCAACCCTACTAATGGAGATTTATCTTATTTGCATGCGGTTACTAGGTCGGCCTATGACCTAAGAGCTTTATTGTACATTATTTTACAATTGTGGGGGATATTTAGAAATAATCCAATTTAGTAGGACAAACATATATTGAATATCATTTCATTTGATCTTATCATCATCAAACTTGTGAATTTGGGCCTCTTTAGAGAACTTGCACTTGTTTCTTGTGGGTAAATTGGAGATCATGAGATGCACTTTGATGTTTGGAAGTTGATTTTTGATGTTATTGTGGAGCTATTTTTGGTCTAATGGAAGGATAATAGTTATGTTATCTTGTAAGTAAATTTTATTTTTGAGTATCTATTTCTTGAATGTCTTATGCATAGAATTATTGATTCTAGGTTATATTGTGTGCCTAAATTGTGCAAATCAATTGATTGAAGAATATATAGATGAATATTGTATGAATAACCCATCTTAACATGTAATGAATGTTCCCTGTGTTTAAATCCTTGTAGCTCTCCCATGAAACTCAGTTTTCCATTGGTGTTAAATGTTGAAAATTTGATAGGTAGGGCATCCATATTCGACCTTATTAGAAACAAATTTGGCTTATCCTAAGCATCCTTGACTCCATATGCCCAAAGGACAAGGGAAATTTTCCAATCACTTGGTGATCCACCTTAAATATTTTCATCACCTTCTCTCTAAAATTGATCCTTTTAAGGCTAGGAGAGGAAAATTAGGGCTTGGTGTGAATTTCTATGGAGGGAGGATTTTGGTGGTCGAAGAACCTAAACATCAAGAGGAGGTATTAGCTACAAGATCCTTCAATTTGGTGGACATCCACTCCAATTTCATCCATATATTCTCTTTCCCTAGTTGTTTTCCCTAAGAGAGCCTATTTTCTTCCCTCAACTTGAGGACATCTTGGAAGGCTTCATGAGCCTTGGATTAGCCAATATCCATTGTAAGAAACCTTTTCTCTTGGCCTTGACCTCGAGTTTCTCCAACACTAGCCAAATATATCAAACCTTAGGTCCTATGCCCTTATTTCTAGGTCTCTTCTTGGAAGCCCAATTTGTCTCCTTTGGAGGGCACCAGGCATCTATTGTCTTTCTAAAGAATAGGTCTATCGAGGTCATCATATAAACCTTTAAATACCCTTTAGCAGGTGACCTTTCCCTCTATGGGGATTCCTCCCATAGGTGAAAGTTCGTAAACACGAGGGGGTTTGGGCGTGAGTGACGGTGGGCCACTACCCCATTGTTAGCACTTGGTCTAGATTTGGTCTTGTAGGGTTCCTTATTCGGGACACCTTAGATTTTGTGGTAACAAGTATAAATGATTATGCTTAGTTAATAGCTAAGTTTAATGAAATGTGGTCGAGGAAAGAAAGGATTCTCGATTTCTTTTGAATGCATTGCATACCATTAAAGAAATAAAAATGAAACGATTGATGAGTTTAAGACTAGATTTGATAGGCTTATTCTTGATATACGACAATTTCAAGGTTTAAAGAAAATATTATAATCACACATTACCTACAAGATTTCAAAGGGAAATTTTATTTTACATTAAATATATATATAAACGAGGCTAAGACAAGTGCCAAAGACATAAATGATAGTTGGAACTTGGCAGAAGAAGCTTGATTGGTCACTCCATGAATCTAAATTGAAGATACAAGCAAAGGATTTCTAGAGGAAAATAAAGGCTTCAACTTCAAAATCATAAGATCCTCTCTCCCATCCTAACCCACCAAATGAAAGAAATGCAATTGACTATGAAATGCCTACAAAATGAGATGATTCAAATGAAACGTGATCAACGACCTCAAAAAAAATCCTTTCGGCTTAGGAATAATTCCCCCCCCCCCCTAAATTTATCTTAAGATCCTAGTACCAAGTTCAAAAGCCTCCAAAACCTTTCGAATCAACAACGCCCTTGTGAAATTAAGTGAATATTTTACATAGGATGTGTGATGATTTTACTGCGAAATTATAACTTGCCTGCGATTCTGAAAGATATAGAGAAAGCGAGCGAGGAAGAGCCTAACTTCCACGAAACCTATAATTTTTCTCTTTTAAGGATATTAGTAGGTTGTTTGGTGAAAAAATCTAAATTCAAGTGAACCTCAAATGGATAGAGCAACTAAGTTGCAGTCTGAAACCTACTAAGGAAAGGGTCATCTCTCCCCTCCCTCTCGTGATCCATTGTTTATAAGCACTGCAATAAATGATGAAGAAAGGGAGTACCCTATGGAAGATGTCAAAGAAATATACAATGAAAATGATGGGACTTCTAAGCAACGGGTAAATGTAGAGGGAGCTGATGTAATATTCCTAATTAGCGACAACTAATTGGAATATTCGACTTTGTATTTTTTCCATATGTGGTTTGTAGATAAATAAAAAGTGAGTAAAAGGGGGTCTAACTCACTTTAGTGGAATAAAACACCTTCCTAGTAGCACAACGTTGTAACTTAAGGGGACGAGGGGGCCACACACCACGTGGAGGAGAAGAGAGACTACGTTGGTTTTGGAGGAAACCAATGCTATAAAAGGTGGAGGAGCCTCCTCATTTGGGGCATTCTTGTTGTTGATGATATTTGAGCTAGACTTTTGTCTTCTTGAGCACGGCCCAATTTGTTTAGCTTGTCTCGGCCTTTGTTTAGTGCGTTCGGTGTCTCGGTCGGAGATCTAGCGCGCAACGGGGGACAGTGCACCTTTCCGGTGGGTTTTTTTCCTTGATCTTTAGCGGAGATTTGGTTGGTTGTTTGGCTGAGGAGCTGGGCTTCTCTTGTGGCTAACGCAATCTTTGGGAGAGAGGACGCGGTTTAGTTGGGAGTGTTCCGTTGCGGGGTTACGTAGGAGTTCGGTGGATACCCGAGTGTGGAGATTGAGTACGTATCGGGGAGGAGGTTTCCTGGGGAGATTGCGCACTATTACAACTATTACCATTTGGCATTTGCGGCGGAACGCCGAAGCGGCGTAATTCCTTGAGGAGGGTTTTTGTGGTGTTTTTTCGGAGGTGACCATTTTTATATGGTTTAAGGTTTTGCTCGGTGGTGAGTATAGGTTATTTGCAGATTTTCGACTCATTCCGGCAAAGTGACCCCTAGTTTCAGTTCATTTCCAACAACAGCAGTTCTGACGATTTCTAACGAAATTTGGGACGCGAGTTTCTTGCTGTAGCCATTTCCTATACGAATGCGAGAGTTCTTCACTTGCCTTGAGCAAGAATAGGTGCTATCATTACGATTATCCATTGTATTTCATTATATTCTCGGATTAATAAAATGGCTTCGCATTCAGCATTTTTATGTGTATTTGCTTTATGTTCTATTTCTGCGCATTTTCCATATTATTAGGCTTAATGCTTGTATTGTTGTCTATTTCCTTTCGGGATATTACACACGATGACGGGATGTTAAAAAACCCACCCACCTGCTCCATATGAAAGCACAATTTCGACAAGTTGCACTCCTTTCAAGCAATTGGTATTTATGACATATCTATTGGTGTTTTGGAAGAGGATGATTCAATAAATTGTAATGTTCCAAATGTAAAAAAATGGCGATTTCTTGAAATTTAACTCAACAATACTTGAGGATAAAATTTTAATTTGTTACTTAACGGAGAATATTTCCATGTAAAACATAACAAAATAAATAGAGTAATACAATCCAATAACACAATGAACATGAGAAAATTATTAGCTTTATTATATTAGATAAGGCGGGATTTACATGTTGATACAACCCATATATACGAAATGAGAAACTAGCCTCAGAATATTCTCCAATGCGCAATGGCCCTCCAAACGAGAGCGGAAACAATTGCTAAACCCTCTGAATTCTGGATGAATTCCTGAAGAAGATAGTGCTAGACCACTCTCCTTCAGAATCACCCGAGGTTGTTGTCCTAGGGATCTGAAGAGTTTGAGAATTTTGTTCTCCAATTCTCCGCAAAGACAATTGTCCAATTCCAAGATGTCCCAAAAGATCTCCCCCCCCCTCCTTTAAAAGACTCCAATGATAGATCTCGAGGCTCTAGAAGCATCTTATTTTTTTTATTTTATTATTATTCTAGAAACTCCTCCAAGTGGCTTTATCTTAAGTAGCTTTTTATTTTATTTTATTTCACTTAAGTCACTTTTGCCTTTTTCCTCCAATTAATTATTTTTCCCCTTTTTCTTTAATTAAATGACTAATTAAAGTCATTTTTAATCATGGAAAATGGTAAACGCCCACCATACTCTCCTGTATTCACTAGAAGTCACTTCTCGGCATCCCATCTTGTATATCTTCTTGTTTTGGTTCCAATGATCTATTACAACGAGGTATTCCATAAAATATTCCTCACAGAAATTCCACCTCAGCGTATCACATTAGGTAAAACACGATATGCTCCTAATCTATGAAAATTTTGAATGAAAGGAAAGTTATGCCGGATGGAATATGCCAAAGAGAATGCCATACGATCCTATAAAAACTCCTCAAAACTCCTTTGGAACCCACGATGATGTAATCTGCCTTGCGGCCTAGCCATCGAAATACCCTAGAAACCCATCCTAGGTATACTATGGAGGAAAATAAAAATGGAGACATGACAAATCCTCCACCTTTGTCTTCCTTGCCCTCCCTTTGCGGAGGCATATGCAAACTAATGCGGTTCCATGAACCATTGTGATATGCCATGCCTCCGCACTAACCAAACATGAATGCGTCTCGATTCTGGATCCCAGAACAAGTCAACGACTCGATCCGCCATCGTGGACCCCCATGGATCCCAAATCCACCATAGCCATTCATCCTTGTCCATACCTCGAGGATCTTGTTGTACTCTTGTCTACGTATAAATGATACTCCATCACTAGAATACCAACTCATCGCCTCTACGCTTAGTCCCGACCCTTGACATAGACCAAGGTCAACCCCACTTTGCGATGTTGGTCGGTGCCCTGGAAAGTTGATGAACGATCGGTCCATATCATGCCACCAATTGGAGGCATGTGGTCCCCTCATCTCTATATGCCTGCAAGCTTTGTAATACTATCTTGAATAGAAATGATACTCCATAAATAGAGCCTGGCTCTTGATATATCCGCCAACCCATCCCGTGGGAAGGATAAGATGTATAGGCACCTATATATGTGATAAAGATCCCTTATGTTGCACGTGTCCAACTCATGCGACACTATCTAGAGAAAATCAACAATATCCATGAGAAAACCTACCTCTCTCCTTATAATGAGTTCAAAGTGGTGAAAATGTGTTGTCATGCAATACATGTACTCCTGGAGAGATGCTCCTAAAGCATTTGCAACTCTACAGAGTCACTATGCCTCCTTCACACCTCATCGGTGGGAAGGCTAGCTGGATACCACCATATCCAAAAGATCCCCCCCTCATCTGTCGAAAACTCCACGCTCCTTCGGTCTCTCTTAACCTCTTCAGAAACTATCTCAGCTCAACACCTCCTAATGACAAGTATGCTAAATACTACACTTTTTTTGGTTGTCTGGCGCATCTTTCTACTCCTCATCAATGGTTGGCCCTAAGGATGTTGCTCATCCTCCTCCATCATGGGATTAAAATGACACTAACTAACTCTCCAAAGATATGTTATCCATGGCGGCCACTTCCCTTTATGTTTCTCATGCGGAATGGGAACAATATCATATGAAAATCTCCTCTACAAAACATGGATGCAACTTTGAGTTGTTGTCAACAACTCATTACGCACGCTCCTAAGAGGTATTCTCATAAAGCCCCTGTTACCCACCACCGAGTGGGTGACACCCATAGGAAGAAATTTTTCTCCTTTATTGTCTCCATCTAATGCTTGTGCTTACCACTTCACAGACTGTCAATGTGCCACCATATCATCCACTTGGGCCGGCCATTTGTTAATTTTTCATAGGGATATATTGTTCTTTGCTTTGATAATTGCATTTCTTCATTAACACATTAAGTTCACCATAGCATCTCGATTATTCATATTTACATCATATTCAACGACGCAAAGCTGTATAGAAAGAAAAATATCATCATCATCGATAGGCCAAAGGAACATAAGACGATAGAATAAAAGCATGCACAAATAGAGACACCGAGTTGGTCGGAGACAAGGAAAAAACCCACTATGGGAAAACCCTTGCAAAATTATTCTTCTTAATTGTAATCAAATGATTTAGAAAAGTACAATAGTCCATATATTCATCTTTGAAATAACCAACAAAACTACTACGACATCCATGAAATGAATCCAAAAATTTATATACTCGAAGCTTGATTCTAAAGTTTACAATAACGAAATGTCCTTTGTTTGAAATCAGCAAGTGAACCCTACGATCCTTTGAGTGGAACCTTTGGAATAAAAAAACTTCATCTTTTAGTCCTGGATCGCATGGAGGAGGGGTCATACTACATCTTGATTATAGGTTCTCAGTCTCTCCCTTAAGCCTACCATGCATGGGCGGGGGGTCAGAAGCTAGGCTGAAACCCTAATCTCTCGATCGCATGGACGAAGGGTTTCGTGCGGATTTGGAAGGCTCTAGTCGGACGGATGAGATTTTGAGCATGCAAATGTGGTTGAGATCCTCTTGTTCTATACTGCCGTGCAGGCCCAAAACCATAATCGGATGTAAGCAGGCCTCAAACAACGCAATTTCACACGAGAGCCGAACCTGTTCTCCCGCGAACAGCCTCGGACCTATACAAGCCAAAAATCAAGAGAGAAGTGTGTATCATTGTCTCAAATGAGTTAGAAGGGAAATTTATATATAGCCTTCCAATGGGTACACTTGGCTTTGGGGCCAACCTTATCAAATAACATGTGTGTGGGGTTGACCTAATCCAATGTACATGAGTGGGTTCATAAATTCAAAAACCAACCTGCTTGTCAAATGAGGTGATATTTAGGTCAATTTTGGTCCTCTCCAAAAGAGGTGTACAATAATTATCACCATCATGTGAGCTATCAAAAGTGTAATTTGACCACATTTTCATATTTTTAACACCATTATGTGGCCTTTCCCACTTGTTATGATCGTATGTTTGAAAGTGCCTTCCAATCCGGAAAGTATGGCTTTTCATTATGTAATTGGGAAATTTTTCTTACTTACCATGAACACATTTGGACATGGATTAGTGGGGAGATTCGGTGGAAATAATGGGCTATTTTGCCACAGTCTCCTTGTTCAAGTTGGGGATTAGTCTTGTGGGACATCTCTACTCACTACTGGCTTTGAGTGGCACTACATGGAAACCTTGATTTTGACTATTTGGTCCCACTTCTAGACACCACTGTACATCACCCCCCTCTTCTCATTATAAACCCTTTCCACATATTTCCCATCCAGGCCCACATTTTTCCTTTGGTTCCACAAGGAGTTAGCCTCCCCTCCCTTGTCTACACTTTCGGTAGGGCCTAGAGCAATTCTAGAAGGTTGATGTAGATAAAAATAAACTTAAAAGCATAATTTGGCCTCTTACAATAGGAAATGTGTACCATAAAATTTAAAATATGGTTAGGACGGAAAAATTTAACACATGGGGAAAAGCCAAACATAAGCTCTAACCCTATCATTATAGCCATCACACCCTGGTTCTATGGCACCTTTTGTGAGCCCCATCAATAAGGAACCCGCATGATTGTCCCTGGTGGGGGATGAACTTCTACTTGAGGATTCCACTATTATATCATTCACATCATGCACTCATTCCCTTGAGCCCGAGTAGTTAAAGAAAAAAAAAAATCAATAAAAGGCAAATGCCATGAAGAAGGGTGGAAAAAAAAGGTTGAGGTGCTCATGTACCACGATTGCTCTCTCCTACATCTATACACCCAAGTGCATTCCTCCCTCATTATAGCTACCCTTGTACCATGGCATGTGGCTTGGAGCTTCTGCTTGTGCTCAACCTAGTCTCCTAAATTGAGTTCATTTAATTGTCAGCAGGGGTTGGTAAGCTAGCTGATGAAGTCTGTATGTGCCTAGGTGTTTGTCTCTTAATGCGTTGTGTTTAGTGTTTTGTGATGTTTTGGTCTTTTGTGATGATTTATGATGTTTTTGGTCTTTTGGTGGTTTTTATGTTCACGAGGGAATGACTAAAAAGCTAGTGGAAAGAAGCTCTTGGTTAAAAGCAGTGAAGCCTAATTGGTTGATGACAAATGACAAATGAAAATGCAAATGCTTAAACAAAATCAAACCTAAACTATGACTAGCGAATCTAGCTTGATAATGAATTTTAAGGAAATGAATCAAAACATAAACTTAACTTGTCCAATTCTTTCATCAAAGGTATTTTGAAACTTCGAAAATGGTCGGCTAAGTATACAAATTCTCTAACTAAACAATTAAACAACTAGCTTATAATGATGCAACATTTTATCCATGATTAAAGATTTGTTGAAGCATATTTGGAGGAAAACATTGATACCATCATAAGATCTCTACTCTAAGACTAGTTCTAACTGTTACGCAACTTAGTTAATCATCACTAAACCTTACTCAAGAGTTATAGATTTCTTTTTAAAGTAGTCTTTTGAGAAAAGGCTTTGTTTATGAAGTGGTAAAGGAAAGATACGAAGTACTTCGGAGCCTTGAAATAATCTGTCTTCTATTCATATGGTTATGAATCAATTATAGATTTGGAACAAGAAGAGGTTTTGTAAATAATGAAGGCGGGATTTTTTAAGTTTAACAAGCTAATGTAATCTAATATGCGGTGGATGACAACTAATTGTGGAGTGAAAATGCAATGAGTTAAGCTAAAGCGGAACTTAGATGTCACTAGTCTAAAGCAGTGCTGAACTAACAAGCCATTATCAAACTTAAAACAAAATATGAGCATGAATTGAATGCAGGTGACTCAGGGATGCCCTAACTAAGTTGTAATGCATTAATCTATGGGATTCTACGGCTTCTGTTTTTGTCCATCATGATTAGTATTTTGGAAGAGTTTCTTAGAACAATCATTTTGTACAATTCGGTGCAAATGCAAACATAAAGGCGAAAGCAATTTAAAAACTAAGACATCACGACTATCTCCTACCCATCATTATGGTATTTTGGAAGGGGCGTTTTAAGAGTAAGATAAACTATGCTACTTAGTGCAAACAAACAAGCTGAAACGTTCGGGGATCACGGTCATGCCTTAGACATCATAAGGATTTTTTTTGGAAGAGTTTGCTTAGTATAAGTTCAGCTTGTGATAGTGAACAAAGAAATTACAATTAAATCCTACAACACTATAGCCATTTCCCATTCATTATCATGATCTTTGGAAGAAGTTTCTTCTTTTGGAAGAGTGCTTAGAACAAGTATAACTATAGTGGCTAATGAAATTAACTACGAACTCAAACTTCAAAAACGTAAAAACAACTAAGATACTTATCTAAATTACGAAAGTAAAGCGTGCGACAGACCCTCTACCACAAAACGGAATGTAACTCCAAATCAACTCACGCGTTCAAAAGAAATCTTTGTCCTCTTCATTAAAGTAAAAATAACTGAAACGAGGCGAGTTTCGGTCTTCGAAATATAGCATGAAATCTAAAAAACTAAAATCAGCCTATCTCTCGGTTTCTCAAGTGTTTTTATAACAAATTTACATAACGAACTTGCAACAATACGGGGATCCTTGTCTTTCCTTATCAAAATCACGTTCGGACTGCGAAGATGGCAACGTAAAAGAGAAAAAGGACATACGGACTAAGACGGTCCTATTAGAAGTTTGCTTCCTTAAATAAGTTCCCACGTGCAAAACCCACCGTCAATTCGGTTTCTTCCTTCATATTGAGCAACGTAACGGTATGGACATGACATGGAATATACCATATGTGGTTTTCTTGAGAGGACACCTAGAACATGCACAAGGCATTGAAGGCAGTGAAATTTCCGGTTAGCTACGGAATGTACACGTGCAATAATTAGGTCAAAATGCATTACGACCAATAAAAAATCACAAAAGTTAACCAAGTTAGCCATGTTCATCATTCTAAAAGTAATTTTAACTAATTTCATTGATCAATTGGGTCACGGGATAACAATGGAAAAAGGAAAATGAGGTAAAGTAAGATGAAAGAAAGCACAATCTTGGGGCTCGACACTTTCCATGTTGCTTACTCCATTCCATCATTATTTCATATGACACACCTTGCATCTTACATATGTACCTATGTACCATGGACGTGTCACTCCCTTAGAGGTTGAAACCACCTAATAGGGTCACTTAGTTAACCCCCTTCTTCGAAAAGATGCAGAGACACACAATACATTCTAAACCCCGTATGGAAGGTCATGCCACTGCCGTACCCACTTGGTTCATGATTTGTAACCTCATTTGCTCAATTTCACTAATGAATTGTCTTAGAAAGGTGAGGAGGCATTGGATCTTATACGGTATTACGGTGGGTATTCATCTTGGGGTTTGGCCTACCTATACAAGATCCAAGCCCTCCCGAGAGGGTTTTGATGGCACTTGTAGGGTGAGCGTTGAGATCCATGGGCCTCCACCACAACGGAGAGAATATAGCCACACCATGGGATCCTTCAACACCACCTATTGCACAGCTCATGTCCTAGTTATTTCGATGATTATGTTGCACTTGAACCACATTTCCAAGCTGACTACACACTTGCACCACCGCCAACAGTTGATCACGGCCCAAATGGAGTTTTGTCTCACTAGGGAGGCAAGGGAGGGCTTGTACCATTGTTTCAACCCTTATAGATGGAGCACATGCTTGCTTGATTTAGTTGGAGACCCATGAGGCCATTCTTTGTTTGCAACTACTTGGTAGCACCATAGGTTATTTGATTGGAGATTAAAGGCCACCCCATTTATCATTGTTATTAGACCCTTATATTCATTATGGCACATGAGGGACTTGATTTGGCCTTCAACGACCCTACTAGCTATTGTTATATTATTTCAACCCTCTTGAGAGGCTTATTATTCATATTTTGGAGCTATTTGGTGGGCTTTTCACAAAGTGATGTTATTTTTGCACATTATTTTATTATAGGCGCATCATTAGGATAATTTAGGCCATTTGAATACAAAGGCTCATATAAATACACGAGAGCCTCATTCAATCATCATCACCTGGATTGGATTTCTCTTGTGAAAAATAACTTGGACTTGTAGTTTGGATAAATTTTTGAATGTTGGGATGCACTTTGATGTTTGGAAAGTTTTTTTTTTATCTTATTTTGGAGATTCAATTTGATGTTTTGATGGATGGATATATTCGATTTTTCTTGTATCATTTTTCATGATATTTTTCTCTATCATGTCACATGATTAATAAATGGAATGTTTTGTCAAGTTTTATTGTTCCCTAATTGGAATGCAAATTCTTGGAGACATTAATATTTGAAGTATTGCATGCATTACATGTCTAAGATAAAGTGAATGAATGTTCCTAGAGCTCTATTTTCCATTGCATTACCTTGTAACTCCATCGACCATCTTTAAAGAAGTATAAATACCTATAGTAATTGTTGTTGGACCTCTAAGGTTAGTGAAGTTGCTTACGATCTTCTTGATAGATCAAATTTTAAAATCAAAGTAAGCCTTGACTCCATATTTCCCAACGGACGGTACTTGGGTCTTGAATCCTTGTTGATCAACCTTAAAACTATCTTTTATCCTTTCTTTGGATTTCTTACCCTAACCCTAGGAGACCTAGCTAGGAATAAATCGAGTTCCTTTAGAGCCATCCTCTTGAAGAGCAAGATGGTGAGGTGCGTTGGGGTGTCCTCTACTAACCCTCTAGATTTGAGGCCTATCCCAGGTTGGTTTATGAGAAACATCAAGCCCTAGCTCCAAATTTTTTTTGGTTTAGGTCATCTTTGGTTAGTGGCATTTGAAGGTATATATACTCAAAAACTCAATTAAATTTAATTTCTCTTGTGACATTCCTTTATCCTCACTTGACCTAGACACTCTCTTAAGGATAATTCAAACCCTAGGTCAAGTTTGGGCCTTCCCTAGGCTCCCTTTTATGGTACCACAACATAAATTTTCCTTTATCTTACAAATCCACTTGAGAAACCTATTTTATTGAAGAGTCTTAGTTCTAGGATACCATGGCAGAGAATCTCCCTATTTCCTAGGCTTAAGCCTCCCTTTGAGCATTCCTTGGAGAGCCCTTTCCTTTTCTCTTGAAGCAACCAAGCCTATTATCTAAGTCTCTTCTTTGAACGGGCTTTGGAAATAAAATTGTACATTATTATTGATCCCTATAATTCTAGTGATTTCCTTAATACCGAGACTCCTCCCATCAGTGAAAGTCCATAAAGAAAGGTACATCAAATGAGGTGACGGTGGATCCTTGTTCCGTTGTTGCCATGTGATCTAGTAATGAAATCCCTTTGGAACCCCTTTGCTAAATTGTGCGGTAACATTTTTTGCGGCACATTGTTGGGGACACGAGACATGTGTCTTGTTTCCAATACGACAATATTGACTTATCATTCTTGGCGACTCCATTGGAAGAAACGAAGACCTAGTTCTTCATTGAAATTAAAAGATAATGCTTGTGGAAAAGAAATCATTTTCAAGGTAATTTCATTCACCACTGGTGACTCCCATGTCATTAAAGCCCAACAATATGTTGAACATATATTCCCACCCTAGTTATGACAAGGACCCCGCAATATCCACATCGGAATACATGAAGAAAATGCCAATGTTCGATGCATGATTTTCATTCTGCGGCTTCTTCGTCACATTGTAAGATTCATGAGGTATGCTTCAGGAAAAGTATAACTCAACCTTTAAACCAAATGGAATTGTTTTTTGTATCTAATACTCTGAATACCAATTGGCTTGAATTATGTGAACCTAAAGCATCTCTTCTTTCTCGATCATTGGCTTCGCAATTTCTTTGGCATAAGGGGCCAACTCTTCAAGCTTGAGTGAAGAAATATGCCAAACAGCAGACTTGGCCATCCCGAGAGGAAGACTTGTTGAATATGGTTTTTCACTTGGGGAAGAACATCGACTCCTCCATTATCTTCAAGAGCAAGTTATCAATGGAGACGTTGATAAAGGAAAGGATGATGAATTAGTGAGTGTGTGTTACGAGGAAGATGCGAGAGGAATTGTCAATTGAAAATCTAAAAATTAACAATGATGACCTTAGAAACATGTCCTATGAGGATGAAAATGGGGATCTTTATCAAAGAGTCTGTTGCAAGAAAGGATGGTGGAATATGGTGAGATTTGTAGGAAACTTATGGAAACATATAAAACCAATAATATTTTCTCCCACTTATATGAGCAAGCAAAGAGCTCTATAATATGAAATGTGAATATAATAAGAACCCTACCGAATTCCCTCCTCCTAGAATAATTTTACCAAAATCATGTAGTAAATACCTTGGGTGATATTCACTTGAAGATAAAAAGAAAAGATGAAGAGTCCTCACTGCCCTATGAGGAAGAGAAATATTTACTTGACTTAGCCAACATCGAATGGATATTGAATAATGGGATGACTCGAGAAAGATTGTGATCATCAAATGGAGGAAGACAACATGGGTGAATATTAGGCTATTGATTTGGGAATTGGGTATGATTGTAGTAAAAATTAAAGCCCCATAGTATCTCAAGTCCATAAGATTGAACCTAAGGAAAGAAGAAAATAGTATGCCCCTTCATATTGACAATATTGGTCCTTATGAAGCCCTTCCTAAAGATTGGAAAGGTATCTTCTTTATGTTTCAAGATGGAAAAAATTCGGTCAAAGAGGAGCTTTCCACCATTATGGATAATTCCAATATCCCTGGTCTGAGGATTAAGGAAGATGCTTCCTTTTCATACCCATGATCAAGGGTTTTCAATACATGTTTGACGGTCCTCCTTTTTGTGTTTTCTGGTGATTTTTTGCGATGCGTCTAGGACAATTCTTAAATCAACGATGCTACTAATCCAAGTATCCTAGCAAGTCTACTTTGCACAACGAATTATATACAACAATAAATATACTAGTGCAAAATATACAATTTTTTACAAATTTATACAACAACCCAACATCGTTATATTAGGGCTCTTCCATGTATGGATAATGACCCCCATACATCCAATAATACAAAAATACAAGATACAGATACAAGATACAATAATGATCTAGATGATGTAGCATGCAATCATTACTTTGTCATATCTTGTTACTCACACAGTCCCTCAGCTTTCATTACGCAACACCTGCCTCTATCAATCCAACAATTCCTTTAGGCCATTGAACTCGGATCTCCAATATGCCAAACCAAAGGAAAGAAGGCTATGTTTAGGTTGTAGCCTCCTCAAATGACCACGAATCAATGAGGAGACCTATTAAGGGCTCATGTCCCTCCAAACAAGCCACCCTACTCGTTTTTGTAGAAGCCATTTTCTTGGCTCAAGCAGGAGACCCAAACACAAATCAAAGTAGCACAAAGCTGACCACAAACACACCTGCGATCTGCGACACGATATGGCAAGTAAGACGCACCATAAACAGAGAAAAACACTCCAAGAGGCCTTTTAGCCTCCATGCAAGTTGCCTCGGAAACTGTGGCTCTCTTCCCTAAAGGAATGTTTGCACCCAAACGAAATAAACATCTCCACAAACTTGTGCTCATTGCCTCCTCATCCTTGCCTTAGATTTGTTGTCCAATTTTAGAGCTTATCTTGATGGAAGATGCACTTTGGATGTGAGTTTATGCCTCCACAATCAATTCTATTTATACACTAACATGTGGTGTCATCTAATATGTCTTGTGGCACATAACACACCAAGCCAACTTTGAATTTTGTGTCACAAAAACCACAGATACACATAAAAATTAATATCTCATCATAGACACCTCGGATTTGAGTGATTTTTTGTGCCCCTTTCTCTCTCGAAGGGTCCTCTAATACCTACTTGTGTCAAATCACTCAAATACCTCACATGGTTTAACACCCACCATCTTAGGTGCAAATCCCCCACCTTGGGTTCCAAGCCCACAGAGTACGTTTGTGGTGCTCCAACCTCCAAACTCCAAACCCTGGGGATTGGAGTACCTCCCCAAGCTCAAATTTGAACCTCCTCTTAGTGGGGAGTAACTTCAAGACTAGGAAGTAACTCATCATCATCACTATCACTTCTTGCAACACTCGCCCAACTCCTAGTGCCCATAAATGCGGCAAACCTGTAGCATGGACTATGCCTCTCTCATAACTATCATGTCCCTTTTGGAAGCTTCTTGCTTATTTTATTCTCCCAAAATATGTTTAATCTCTCCATGATTCCTTCTTGGCGATTCTTAAGCCTCTTGGTTCTATAGCACACCTCTTTTTGGGTTGCGATTATCCCTTTGAACCTACAAGCTCCTACATAACTCGACTCTGGTAGTCCTACGAACCCAAACCTTCTTCTCTGGAACCTTTCTTGGTCCTCTTGAAACCTACACTGCTTCTTTGGAACTTGTACCTAGTTAAGTTGCTCCTTCTCGTGATCTACTTCTTGCTTGTCATCTTGTATAAACCATGCTCTCTAACTCCAGTCCACAACACGTGAGCTAGAGCCTATGGGCTGAGTCTTGCCTTTCCAACTTGGAACAAGACCTCAGGCCTTATATTTATTGTTGAGAAAGAAAAACATCACGTTATATATAAAGATCACAGTACAAATTGTACATCTTGAGCTCACATCACATCACATGACTCACTCTTGAATGGCACGACCCTAATCCTCTAATCTCCTTTTGACTCTTGTCACTCAACACCATGTGAAGCAGTCCCACTCAGCGAGTTTCAAACACCTCTTATGACCCTGTGATATGCTTCAACTCACCACTTTGTCCCGTACCATGCGGCCTCGTCGATGGTACCCTACGAAGGAAATGAGAGATCAAATAAAAAGTACTTCAACCTCCCTAGAGAGATCATCTATCTGTGAAGTGGGGAACACCTACAACCTTCTTCCCTTTCTTCTTGTCATCATCTCCCTTCTTCTTCATCGGGCATCTCGTTGAAAAATGACCCATCTCGCCACAATTGAAACAATTGATCTTACTCAAGTCCTTCTCTTGCTTTCCCTTCATTCTCAACTGCCAGGTACCACATGATCATCTAAAGCCTTATTGTTCGGATGAAGATCCTTGTTCCTAACTCTTCTTGAATGAAGTCATCCATAGCCTATTCGAGTCTGTGACTTGTCCTGAAACAATCCCCTTGATGAATGACTTCCACTTTGGAGTAAACCCCTTGGACATCCTCACCATCTCGGAATGCAACGATAGTCACATTGACGAGGGCAAGCTCATCTCAAACTTGAGACAACCTCGTTAGATCTGAAAGCCACCATTTCTGTATCATCTTGGTGGCCTTCAACTTATCCTACAATACCAATAGCCAGTTATCGTTCTTATTATGGAACAAATTTTGAAGAGCCTCCTACATCTCATGGAAATTTTCTTCTACCCGGAAAAAATGAGGTATTAGGGAATCCTTGACCCCATCTAGGATGATCCAACTTTTCCTTCATATCCGGATATTCATTCTTATTATGGAAATTTTTTTTGAAGAACCTCCCACATCTCATCGGAAATTTTCTTCCCATACAAATGAGGTATTAGGAATCCTTGACCCCATCTAGGATGATCAACTTTGCCTTCGTATCTAGCTCTTCGTACACTTCAGTGCCTTAGGGTTCGGTGGCTTACACGGATTACTCTCTAGACAAATTCCCGGATCTTGTTGACCATCAAAACCAACTTGATCCTTTCCTTCCATGGACTATAGTTGGACAACCCTTCTAGCCTATCTTCATCACAGGAGACCAACTTGAAACCGACATTGTGTGAGCCCTTCAACCATAATGTGACCAACTCCCTCTTAAGTTGTACTTCATTATGTTTGCTACGGTTGATAGCCCTTCAAAGTAGCTGCGGGTACCATGTTGCTTTTCCACGCTATTGGAGTCTAGGATAGAATCTTAAATCACTAACGCTACCAATCCAAGTATCACAAAGTATATTTTTCATAGTGGAATTATATACATCAATAAATCTACTAGTGCACAAAATATGCACAAATTTCTAAATTTATACGCAAACCTAACTTTGTTATATTCATCAAATTGATAATACAACAATTTAGGGCTCTTTTACCGGGGATAATGGACCTCATGCACATCCACTAGGACAAGAATACAGAATTACAAGATATACTAATGGTCTAGGCGATGTAGCATGCAATCATAACTTCTTTATCATATCTTGTACCTTGTGGCCTATGTCAATACTACAAATACGCACCCCAGGCCACTTGTGAACTCAAACTGTCCAATATACCCTCTGATCATAAGTCCATATACAACCAACACATAGGGTCTTCATGCTCACCTAGGTTTGCTCCTTTGTCCTTCAAGGCTACAACACTTTGAGAATTCTTACCACTTTGCTTCTCCCTCAGCTCTTTAGGACTTTTCTTGCCACTATAGTCTTCATGCGCTGCTCCAATGAAGAGACTAGATTAGAAGCCAGGAGGGTTACCACCTATCACTTTCAAATGTCTCTTCTCCGAAAATGAACACGAGATATCAAAGCTTGCTCTTGGCTAGACGAACCTTGGGCTCAACTTCAACTGCCTCTCCTAGAAGCTACCCTATTCCATCAAGGTGTTACTAGGCTACACTTGGTCCACTCTCACCCTACCCTCCAACAAAACATGAGCATCTAATACCAAGTCCTCTCCCACAAGATTACTCATCCATAACATCCAACCATCAACAAGAGAACATCTACAACATATTGTTGCCCTCGCCTTGGGAGGCATGCATGTAATAGTCTGGTTAGGGCACACCAACAACCTAGATCCTTGCTCCAATCAACATTTTTCCTTCTTCAACTAGGATACTCTTTCTTTTTGTCCACTCACAGGCTCCTTAAGCACTATTTTGGGCCTTGGAAAATATTCAAAAAGGCACCCTACAACAAGCTTGTTATAACATCAACATAAATCTGCCCCAAAACCAAGGAAGAAGGCTTTGTTGAGTACCTGACCTCATGATATTGCGAGGCTCAGTGAGGAGACCCTCTTAAGGTCTCACATCCCTCAAAACAAACCAACCTACTCATTGTTGTAGTAGCCCTTTTCCTGCCGGCCCAAACAAGGCGAAACACCACTAAATTGGCACAAAACAAACCCCAAACAAGAGACAACAACGTAACATGCCTTCTAGCCTCCACAAGTTGCCTCGGACCTACGGCTCTCTTCCATAAGGAATTTGCACCCAAAAAAAATGAACTTCTCCACAAACTTGTGCTCCTTGCCTCCTTGTCCTTACCTCGAGATTCATTGTCCAATTTCGGAAGCTTATCTTGATGGAAGATGCACTTTGGATGAGAGTTATGCATACACAATAAATTATATTTATATACTAACATGTGGTGTCATATAACATTTCTTATGGCACAAAAACACACAGGCAACTTTGAATTTTGTGCCATAAACCACGAGCTACATAAAAATTAATATCTCATCATAGACACCTCGAATTTGAGTGATTTTCACTACCCCTTTCTCCTCTAAGGGTCCTCTAACACCTCCATGTGTCAAATCACTCAAATGTATCATGGTTTCACACCCACCAACTTGGCCGCAAGCCCACCTTGTGTTCCAAGCCCACAAGTCGCTTTTGTGGTGCTCCAACCTCCAAACCACGAACACTAGGGCTTGGAGTATGTCTAGCTTCTACCAAATCTCAGCAGTTCCTAACTTGGAAATGGATTTTTGTGATGAGGTTATTTCCCTAGTTTTGGAGAAAATTTGGTTTCCCTATGAAAAGTGGAGAATCATGGTTTTCCTAGGTATGATGATGGTTCCACCCATTTTTTTCCCAATAATCGAGATGATATCATCTTAAATGTGTACGAGTCATTCACTCCTTACCTTGATGATAATCTTGAGATAACTCTTCATCGAATGTTCATGTACTTGATTGATGAAATTTCCATCTTCTGAACAGAGAAAATTGATCTTGTCGGTTAGTGTCCTTCCCTTCCTCCAAGGTTCCTTTCGGTGACATATGGGTCTCTTATTCCCCCCCTCCCAAGTCATAATCCCTCATATTATTCTTCCCATTTTTACTTTTGGATGTTTATTTGCATATATATTATATGCATGTTAGAGTATGATGCATTCCATGTTTTATTTTCACATTAGAATTAACATCATATTATTTTCTCATGTTAGATTAGATGCATTTAGAATTAAATTTTATTTCTTATTGATTTTTATGGCCTAACAAAAGCATGGGTGATCATAAGAATCCACAAAAACATGCTTCCCCATGTGCTTAGTCTTTGATGTGCAAGAAATAGGTCCACGGTCCGAAAGAGATTGCTGTTGTTCTCATGAAATCCTGTTCGAGTACATTCGTGCACTCTGCGAGATATCATGTCATTTAGTTGGGCAGTCATTTACCCACCACCGGTGGGTGACACCCATAAAAGGAAATTTTTTTTCTTGGATTGTCTTCGCGACAACCAACAACCACAAAATAGCTTAATGTGCCAACATCTCTACCAATTGAGCAAGCCATTATGTGCCCTCACCCTCATGTTATGATCATATGTTTGAAGGTGGGCCTTCCAATCTCGAAGGTATGGATTTTCATTATGTAATTGGGTATTTTTACTTACTTATCATGGACACATCTGGACATAGATTAGTGAAGTTCAACGGAAAGAATGGGTTTAGTGCATTGCCCTTGTCCCCTTGTTCAACTTGGTGGTTAGTCTTGTATCCTATTCCCGTGAAATCTCCTCTGCGGCTACTAGATTTGGGAGTGGCACCACATGGGAAAATGTTGAAGATTGCAACAAGAGGAAACAATAGGCATCCTAAAACATCATTCGATCCTAGTTGGAAAATAATCACCTAAACTAGGTAGGGCCCACAATTGAGTTTTGGCGTAAATCTATTTTTAGACATTTCGATCATATTCTATGAGTTGCGGGATTCTATTTGTGGATGGTTGGTGAGTTGGAAAAATAGATGGATTTCTATTTTTAGACATATTGAGTGGAATCTATTTTTTAGGCTATACTCTAAAAATATATATGTCGAATATTATTAGCTCTTAATAATATTTGGACTCTAAACCTTATCTTATTATCTTGGAGCACTTCGGATTCGGTACCTGAGATGTGGCACAAGTGAAGAAGATTACACTATTCTTGAAGTTTTATTGGAGCTATTTCATGGAGGAATTCGAGTTAGAACTCATGTGACGAGGAGTTTGGTGGAGTTGTAGAAGTAGTTGGTGGAGTTGTGTTCGAGTTTAACTCGATTGAGCTAGTTGAATCTAGTCGGCCCGATTGATACAATAGTGAGAGTGGTGTGAATTAATTAGTTAATTAATTCACTAAATAATAACTCATTAATCAACTAAAGAATATGGGTTCTTGAGTTTCGGTGGAGACCAATGGAGAGATAGGTGAAAGGGCAAGATGGACTATCCGTTGTGACTACTAGTGATGCATGAATTGCATCTATATATACATTGGAGTTGCCAATGGTAATAATGATCAATGAATGAGTGGGATTACATTGAATTGATCCTTGTAATCAACTTGGATTTGCTTGTTCTTGGAGCGAGGGCTAGCAAGTGGGAAATATCGGTGCATGGATTGCAAGATCGAGGAGCTGATTAGTGTATGACGATTGTAATGTACGAGCTTGTGATAATATTTGTATGTTTGTATGAGATTGTCATATGATCTCCATGATACATAATATGATAGTTGGGGTTTTCGGCTTGATCTTTCCCATTCGCTCATGTGTTATGTGTGTTTTTATTGCTTCATGTTTTGCAATTGTTGATTAAGTTTCCGCAAGAATTATAGTGGAAGGATTATAATTTTGCAAGAAGATAAATATTGTGAGATCGAAGTCAGGATATATACATGCATATTGTATATAATTTCTCTGTGTCCTCGATTTTGGCCCGTAGATCCCACTTCTTGACACCACATACATCACTCCCCTCTACTCATTATAACCCATTTGCTTTCGACATATTTCCCATATGAATCCACATTTGTTCATTGGGTCCATAAGGGTTAGCGTCCCCTCCCTTTGTCCACACTTTAGGTCGGGCACAGGTGATACCTAAGAGGTTGATCTGACTAAAAGAAAGTTAAAAGCATAATTTGGCCACTTACAACAAGAAATGTACCATAAAATGCAAAGATTGTCGGAACACAAAAAATTAGCATGTGGGAAAAATCAAACATGAGAGCTCTACCCCTATCATTATGGCCATCTCCCTGGTTCCTATACCCCTTATGCTTGGGCCCATTGCATGATAAAGACCCATGATTGTCCCAACCCTGGTGGGTGATGTTACTACCCAAAGGGTATCCAATGTTGGCTGTTCACATCATGCTCTCATTCCACTGAGCCTAGAGAAGTTAAAGAAAAAAAATAAAAAGGAAAAGGCATATGAAAAAAGTGAAAAAACAAAGGTCAAGGTAACTCATGTACCATGATTGATCCCTCCTACATCTATACACCCAAAGTGTGGGCCTCCCTCATTATAGCTACCCTTGTACCATGGCATGTGGCTTGGAGCCTTCCCTGTTTGTCCCACTCCATTCCATCATTATTTCATATGACACACTGCCATTTAACGAATTTACCATGGACTTGTCCTCCCTTAGAGGTTGAAACCACCTAATATGGTCCTTGATCAAACTCCCTCTTGAGCACGGAGACACATGTACATTCTAAAGCCCATTATGGAAGGGCATGCCACTAAGAAGTGCCCACTTGGTTCCATGATTCGTAGCTCATTTTCTCAATTGCACTAATGAATTGTTGTCTTTGGAAGGTGATCGGGGAGACACATTGGATATTATACATGATTACATGCTGGCGGGTCCTCATCTTGGGGTTTGGCCTCCCTATATGGGATCCAAGCCCTCCATAAGGTCATGATGGCACTTGTAGGGTGAGCGTTGAGAGCCATGGGCCTCGACCATAGCGGATAGCGAGATAGCCACACCATGGGATCCTTCAACACCACCAATTGCTTGCTTGTGTCCCCGATTATTCGATAATGATGATGCACTTGGACCACATTGCCTGACCATCTACACACCTGCACCATACATGGCGGTTGATCCGGGGCCCAAATGGGGTTTTGTCTCACCTAGGGAGAGAAGGGAGGTCTTGTGGCATCGTTTGATCCATTATAGATGGAGCAAAGGCTTGCTGATTAGGTTGAGACCCATTAGGCCATTATTTGTGCCCCCACAAATACTTGGGAGCACCACAGTTATTTTCCTGGAGATTAAGGCAAACCCAATTTATCATTGTTATTGGAGCCCTCCTATTCATTATGACACATGGGGGACTTTGATTTTTCCTTCCAACAACCCTACTAGATATTTTTCTATTATTTCGGCCCTCTTGGGGAAACATATTATTCATATTTTGGAGCTATTTGGTGGGGTTGTCACTAAAGTGAGTTATTTTACACATTATTTATTATCGGCATCATTAGGCTAATTTAGGACATTTGAATACCTCGGAAGCTCATATAAACACATGAGAGCCTCATTGTATCTATTATCAATCATCATCACTTGGATTGGATTTCTCTTGTGAAAAAGAACTCGAGACTTGTAGTTTCGACGAAATTCGGATGTTGGGATGCATTTTGATGTTTGGAAAGTTTTGTTATCTCGGAGCTTTTATTTTATGTTTTGGGGATGGATATATTTTCTTTTTCTTGCAAGTGACATTTTCATGTTATTTCCTCTATTATGTCACATGATTAATGTTGAAAAGTGTAACTAGGTTCGATATTCATAATGACATGTAATTGTGACTTATTTAAATGATGTAATGAAGAAAAAAAATATTATTGTAAGTCTTGTTTCATGGGTTTCATGAGCAAGTGATTTTATTTTAGTTGGATCTCATTGAGAGCATTAGGACTTGTCATTTAAGTCAAATAAATTAATGTCATGTATGAAGAGATATTCTTGAGCATGTGTTAATGTATATGAGTCTATACAATGGCTAGAAATCCCTCCAAAGACAAAGCACGATCCTCCTCTTCATGTCGGCCTCAAAAAAGCGTATGAACAAACTCAGAGTCGGCTCAAAATGAAGACACAATTGTTCACTAGTTCATGTTGGATAATTCAACGTAATAAAAAACTATATACCCATGTGGACTTCACATAAATCACACATAGTATAGTTCGGATCTCTCGAGTTTTTGAATGAGGAGAACATAAGTACGAGTTCGAGATCACAACGATTTTGGGATGAGCATCATAGAAATACGGTTCGAGATAAGACAATTCGGATCTCGGATTCTTCTGAATTTTTCAATGACAAAAAGTACTATGGAAAGAGCTCATTCATCTACGAGATTTCCGGTCATATATACAGTTCGTTCATGACCTCGGGTTCGTTTTGAGGTCGGGACAAGGTCTTGTACATGCCACATATTCGAAGGTTATCTCTCATGCTATAATCGATGCGATTATCTCTCGATGATATGAATATGCTTGGTGATGATGATCGGTGTTGTGCGGTTATGTTGACGACAACAAGAAGGTCTCACGAAGGAGATCTCATTATGATGATATCCAGAAGATATTGGTAGTGAAAAGTGTCCCATTCTTTGAGGAGATCAAACAAGAAAAGGGAGTAGTGTCTTGGTCTTGGAGTGGCTACTAGGTCAAGTGTCTTGGTCTCGGTATTCCTTAAATTGGAATCTCTATAAGAAGAATTGGCGCCGGGTATTCCTCTCAAAAAGTGAAGAGGTTTTTGTACCTGGCTCATAGCCTACATGTTGTCTCTTATTTATTTATGTTTATGCATTTAGTTCTTGTTTGATAGAAGAACACTAACAAGATAATAAGAAGAATATCGTAATCTAAATAAGTAAAGAAATTCACAACATTCACTAATGAAGAGAAATCACCTAATGCTAATGCCCTAGATTTCTCAACATGGAATCAAAGATAAGGTGTCAAATTCAAGAGAAGGAGCATGCAATCAAATAGACACTCAAAGGATCAAATCGAAATAAATGCATCTAAGCAAGTCAATGGTCATCATAGCATAAGATCTAGATCTACATTGAAGAATAAAATCTAGATCAAAGAAGCCTCTACAACGGTAAAGTGTTGGATCCTCTAGTAATCATCAAAGACCTCAAATACCCTCATCAAGTTATCTACAAAGCAAGGTAACTTGAAAGACTTAAAAAATTAAGATCACATCATCTTGAAGAATTTGAAACCAAAAGAAATGAGTTCATATACGCACTCTGACTACTTCCAAAATAAGTCAAAGTATATTGAATGCTATAAGGTAATCTCCCTATCATTGCGGCAAGGATCCTTCTTATCTTTGAAGAAGATCATTTGAAGAAGCATCAATCACCATCAACAAAAGGAAGTTGGATCTAAATATTTTCATCATGAAGGAGAAATCCCTTTATTGAAGAAAGTATTTTTCTTGTGTAAGAAGGTCATCGAAAAGGGAATGCTAATACATCTTCTTGACCACCATCAGAAGTGATCAAGGCGAAGATTTCATCTTCACTTGTCTAGTAAGTATCTTTTATTCTATAATCAAATTTGGTAAAATAACTTTGTGTTTGCAAGGAGATCTCCTTTAAGTACAGGTGTCGAAATTTCTTGCATGGAAAAAGGGGGATAGACATAGTCCTCATAGAAAGTGAAGTCATTGATCATATGTGCAAAATTCTCACGAAGGTCAAAGCATCATCTAAATACATGGAAAGGGATCAAGGGCTTAAAGGATTCTTATGAAATCGGTAAAATGTCATTGCATCCCTACATAGAAGGATTGGAGACATAAAAGAGATATATGATAAGATGGAAGAACTATTCTCTGAAGATGCGATAAAGAAGGTCATATCATAGACATGATCTACACAAATTGAAGGTATCAAGCAGAGGATATTTTCATAAAATATCAGTTTGTGAGATACGGAAGAGATGATAAGAATATAATCATAATTGTTCTAAATGCACTAAGCGATGAACCGGGTAAAAAATGTCCATGGGATAAGAAAGTTACCTCATTCGAAAACTTGTGGTTTCTATGCTAGATAGAAGACAAGTTGTGGGCAAAAGTGTTGAAGGTTAAAGGACTCAAACATGTGCGGGAAGGAAAGGAAGCTTAGAAAATTTTGTCCTCGAAAAAGAAAGGAGAGCATAGCTAAGATTCAATTCTATGGAAAAGTTATGGACATTACGGAATGGAAGCTCATATCCAGGAAAGATAGAGGAATACGAACAAAAGAAGTCCAAGGAAAAGAGGGAGTAAAGAATCTCTACTATGATTGAGATAGTCTCTCCTCCACAAAAGGAAATTATGAAGACAGAGAACAAAATCTATGGAAATAAAATATGAAGGATATAGCTCTTGGGAACATAATTGGAAGGAAGAAGTCATTAGGACAGGCTCATCATACATCGAGTGAAAAAGGAAACATTTGTCATATAAGGATATGCAAGATCCTCGATATTCTCTAATGGAATCCTCATCGGAGGGTTCACCAATCTAGATAGGAAGCAATTATTGTTTTCATTAGGAACTCAACTTGTGGAGTTCATGAGATGATATTATGATGACATAAGAGATGAAGAAGACCAAAGGATTGAATATCTTTTCAATCAAGGAAAATTTCTTAAGAAGCCTAGATAACCTAAAAATAAATGAGGTATGTATACTAGTATTTAATATTACAATGTCATATGGTTGCGGGTAACATGGATCACTACTTCTATCTTTAGAAGCATGATCAAAAGAAAGGATCTACTCCTGCGAAAGGATGTAGGAAGGCATAGGTCACATAATATGTCCTCATATGAAGTATGAGGTGGTTGAATACAATTAAGGAACTTTGGGCGGAAGCTCTTGGGAATAAAATATGGAAAAATAAGGAATATATCACGAGATATACAACCATGGTAAGAAATCATCATCCAAAAGGACCAAGAAGATTTGACTAGAAAATATCTCGGAAGTATATGAAGACTCTAATGGAAGTCTGAAAAATATGGAGACCCTTGACAATGGATATCTTTGGGAGATGTGTCAACATGTATACGGGATGTTGATACTGCGGGAAGATGTCATGATGAAAAACCATCTCAAAGGTAAGTACGATTTAAGTGTTCATTTCTTATTTTGAACAAATATGTTGAGGGGATTATGCAAGATTGTCAAAGGGAATAACTATGGATGTCTTCCTAGAAATACCATATATAAGGATGAAAGATCCTTTCGAAAAATGTGGCATGAAGAAAGAAGAATGGCATGAAGCAAGGCGAGATAAAAGGCGATGGATCACTTTCGATGGGGAAGAGATGCCATGACGAGTCATGGATGAAAGTGAAGGATTGTTTGGCTCCTATGAAGAATTCCCCCAAAAGATGAAGACTCCATAATGAATAAGAAATTCACGGCATCAATGGAAGGAGTTATTCAAAGTAGCGAGGGTTGTCCCCATTAAATCCACACGAGGAGCTGTAAGTCACTGATTAAGAGGAGCCTAGAAACAAGTTTCTTACTTGGAAGAAACTTGGAAATTACTAAGCCAAGAGGAGCTTGGTAAATTCCTTGTGTAGGAATGTGTACATTCCTTTATTGCAATATGTCCTCCCTAATTGAGGGGAGAGGTATATGTGTCATTCTTGTCTTCACCTGGGGAGAAGGTAAAAATGGAGGATTAAGGTAATTATACGGCATCGATACTCTTTGAGGATGAGATAGAGCATCCAAGATAAGATTAGTCATAGAGGACTGATATTCTTTGAGAATCGAGAATCCCATGATAAGAATAGTCATTTGGTGGAACACACCCTAAGAACCGAGGGTAGGGTATGTTCCTGGAGAGATAATGATTAGGGTTTCTACAAATCATTGGTCTCACCAACATTGAGATCAGATATTGTGGAGAGATATAGTTGTTAGTTAAGGCCTTTCTATGTTCAATGATGGTTGATATGATGCTATCTGATGGGTTACGAATCGATTCTTGAGATTGATAATGACGAAGTACCATTATGAATGTGTCCCTAGTTAAGAGGAAGTGTTGAAAAGTGTAACTAGGTTCGGTCTTCATAATGACATGTAATTGTGACTTATGTAAATGATGTAATGAAGAAAAGAAAACTATTATTGTAAGTCTTGCTTCATGGGTTTCATGACAAGTGATTTTATTTGAGTTGGCTCTCATTGAGAGCATTAGGATTGTCATTTAAGTCAAAGAAATTAATGTCATGTATGAATAGCTCTTCTTGAGCATGTGTCAATGTATATGAATCTATACAATCTCTAGAAATCCATACAAAAGAAAAAAAAAATCCTCCTCTTCATGTTGGCCTCAAAACAAATGAATGAACAAACTCAAGTCGGCTCAAAATGAAGACCTGATTGTTCACTAGTTCATGTCGGTACAATTCTTGGAAAACAACTATATATACCCATGTGGTATTCGCATAAATCACACACAATATAGTTCAGATCTCTCTGAGTTTTTTGGATAGAGGAGAACAAAAGTACAATTCGGATCGCACTTAGTTTTTAGATGGACACCACAAAAATACAATTTGGATAAAACCAGTTCGGATCTCGGATTCTTCTAAAGTTTTTCGGTGACAAAGAAATCTTGTGGACAAAGCTCGTTCATCTCTAAGATTTCAGGTCATATATACAATTCGGTCATGACCTCGGGTTTAGTGTTAAGAGTCGGGAAAAGGGTTATCTCTCATGCTATAATCGGTGTTATGCTTATCTCTCGGTGATATGAAGATACTTGATAGCCGATGATCAATGTTGTTCGGTTCTATGTTGATGAAAACAAGAAGACTCGGTTGTGACAAGTGTCCCAATGTTGATGAGATCAAAGAAAAAAGGAGAAGTAGTGTCTTGGTATTGGAGTGGCTACTAGGTCAAGGGTCTTGGTATCGGTGTTCTTCAATTGGAATCTCTATAAGAATACTTGATGCGGTTTTTTCCTCTCGAAGTGAGAGGTTTTGGCCCCTAGCTCATAGCCTACATGCTATGTCTCTTGTCGATTTATGTTTATGAATTAGTTATTGTTTGATGAAGAAGAACACTAACAAGATAATAAGAAGAAGATCCTAATCTAAGGAAGTAAAAAAATTAAAAGCATTCACAAACATTCACTAACAAAGAGAAATCACCTAATGATAATGCCCTATATTTCTCAACAATTAATGTATGGAATGCTTTGTAAAAATTTTATTGTGCCCTAATTGGAATGTAATTCTTGGAGACATTAAGATTTGAAATATTGCATGCATTACATGTCTAAGATAAAGTGAATGAATGTTCCTAAGGGTCTATTTTCCATTGCATTACCTTGAAACTCCATCATGTCTTTCAAAGAAATATAAATACCTATAGTAATTTTGTTGCCCCTCTAAGGTTAGCAGAAGTTGCTTGGGCCTCCTTTATAGAGAAAATTTTTAAAATCAAAGTAAGCCTTGACTCCATATTTCCCAATAGGCAGACATTGGGTCTCTAATACTTGATGATTAACCTTAAAACTATATTTTATCCTTTATTTGGATTTCTTAACTAACCCTATACGACTAGCTAGGGAAATAAGTGAGTTCTAAGGAGAGTCCATCCTTGAAGAGAGAGTTGGTGAGGAACTACGTTGGGGTGTCCACCTATATAGCCTCGTATTTGAGGCTTATCCACAGATTTGGTTTATGAGAAACATCATGCCCTAGCTCTAATTTCATTTTTAGTTTTAGACCATCTTTGGTTGGTTGCATTTTGAAGATACATCTACTCAAAAACTCAACGGAAGTTAATTGTTCTTGTGACCACTTCCTTTATCACGACAAACCACCAAAACTTTATTGGGATAATTCAAACCCTAGGTCAAGTTTGGAGCTGCCTAAGGCTCCCTTTTGTGGTCCCACAACATAATTTGTCCTTTTTCTTACAAAGCCACTTGGGAACCCTATTTTTCTTAAAAAGAGTATTGGTGTACAGGATACCATCACAAGAGAATCTTCCTATTCCTTTGAGCCTTTCTTGGAGAGCCCTTTTCTTTCTTGGAAGCAACCAAGACTAATATTTGGTCTCTTCTTTGAATGGGCTTTGAAAATCACATTGTACATTGTTATTGATCCCTATCTTTCTAGCGATTTCCTTAATATTGGGACTCCTCCCATTGCTAAAGAATCCAAGTAAGAGCATGGGACATCGGCGAGGTGACAATGTGTCCTTGTTCCGTTGTTTCCACGTGGTCTAGTAGTAATCCCTTTGGAACCCCTAATAAATCGTGTGGTAACATTTTGGAGTTGTTGTCGGGGACACGATACATGTGTCTTGTTTCCCATACGGAAATTGACATATCATTCTTGGCGAATCCATTGGAAAAATGAAGCCCTCGTTCTTCATTGAAATTAAAATTCAATTCTTTTGGGGTGAAGAAAGAATTTGTAAAGGTAAATTTAATTCACCACAGCAACTCTCATGTCATTAAGAGCCAAGAAATATATTTGACCCATATATTCCCAACCTAGGTACGATAAGGACCCCTTGATATCCCGCGTAATACATGAAGAATATGCCAATATTCGATGGGGATCTGCATTCCACTGACAAGGCACATTGTAAGATTCATGAGGTATGCTTCAAGGAAAACTATAACTCAACCTTGTGACCAAATGGAATTGTTTTCCTATCCATTTCTATGAATACTGCGATTGGCTTGAATTATGTGAACCTAAAAGCATCTCTTCTTTCTCATTGTTGAATTTTCACTTTCTTTGGAATAAGGGGCCAAATATTCAAAACTGGTGAAGAAATATGTCAAACCATGGACTTGGCCATCTAGGAGGAGAGTCTATTGAATATTTTTTTTCACTTGGTAAATATCTGACTCCTCCGTGATCTTCAAGATAAAGTTATCAATTGAGACCTTGATAAAGGAGAGGATCATGAATTAGTGAGTGTGTCTTGAGGAAGATGCGGAGGAATTGTGGTGCAAATTTTAAAATTAACAATGATGACCTTAGAAACATATCCTCTGAGGATGAAGATGGGGATATTGATCACGGGAGTCTTGAGGTGTTTCAGAAACAGAGATGATGGAATATGGTGAGTCTTGAGAAACTTATGGAAACATATATAGCACAGGATATTTTCTCCCTTTATATGAGAAAGGAAAGAGCTCTATAATATAAAATGTGAATATAATAAGAACCCTACGGATGCCATCCTCACAAAGCATATTACCAAAATCGTGTAGTAAATACCTTGGGTGATATTATTCAATAAAAAAAAGAAAAGGAAAGAGCTCACTCCTTGCCTAGCAAAGGGAAGAGATATTTGCTTCTTAGGCGGCATCAAATACTTATTGAATAATGGGATGACTTTGAGAAATATCATGATCATCAAATGGAGGAAGAATCTATGGGTGAATTTTGGGTTGCGGTTGGGGAATTGTTTGGTCAGCAAAAAATGAAGGCCATATTATCAAATCCATAAGAATGAACTTAAGGAAGAAGAACATATTTTCCGCCTTCCGATTGACAATATTGGTCTATGAAGCCCTTCCTAATGATTGGAAAGGTCTCTTATTTATGTTTCAAGATGAAAAAAATTTATTCAAAGAGGAGCTTTCCACCATTATGGATAATTCCAATAACCTTCATGCGAAATGGATTAAGAAGAAGCTTCCTTTAGCCATGCCAGCGACGAGGATTTTACTTCATTTTTGAGAAATCCTCCCCTTGTTGTGTTTACGGCACGGAAATGGATGTTTGTGATGAGGTTCATTTATTTAGTTTTGAAAGAGTTGGTTTCCTTAAAAGTGGAGAATCATGGTTTTTCCCTAGGTATAATGATGGGTCCACCCCTTGTTTTCCCAATAATCAAGATGATATCATCTTAAATGTGTTCGAGTCATTCTATTCTTACCCGAGGATGATAGGCCCCGAGATAGTTTTTCATCCAGTTCATGTAATTATTGACATTTCCATATTGTGGTTAGAGGAGAAAAATTCAATCACAATGAGTTGGTGTCCTTCCCTTCCTCCAAGGGTTCCTTTACGTAAAATATGGATATCTTATTTTCCCACCTCTCGCCCTCATAATCTCGCATATTATTCTTCCCATTTTACTTTTAGATATTTTGTGTGAATAATCATGGATCGGATGTTATTATATCGATCAATTGACATGTTGGTTGCATTGGATTTATGATTACATAGCACTTACATTGTATTATATGCATGTAAGTAGGATGCATTGCATGTTGATTTTCACATTATAATTAACATCATATTCTTTTCTCATATTAGATTAGATGCATATAGATTAAAATTGCATTTATAATTTTTTCCTCGCGGAAAATCGGGGTGAGTCCACCCCGAAAAAATTAATCAAAGACGGACAGCAGGGGCATCGAGGGAGAAATGAACCCATGACCTCTAATGGCAAGGTGCTTAGTAAGGACCTCCACCAATTGAGCTAACCGCCAGAGCTAAAATTGAATTTATAATTAAATTTTATTTCTTCTTGATTGTTATGGCCTAACAAAAGCATGGGCGATCATAACGCGCCACCAAAACATGTTGCCCCATTTTCTTAGTTTTTGATGTGAAGGTAATAGGTCTATAGTCCCAGAGATTGCTGGTGTTCTCATGACCTCCCCATTCCAATAAGTTGATTCCTCTAATAAGAGATCATGTCCCCGGTTGGAGATAGATGTTACCCACCACCAGTGGGTGACACACATAGGAGAATTGTTTTCTCTGGATTGTCTTCAACTAGTAGCTGGTAACCCCTTGCGGCCACCGAGATAACTTGATGTGCCACCATCTACTGTCCTGAGCCATCCATTATGTTCCCTCACCCACATATTATGATCGTATGTTTGAAGGTGGGCCTTCTAATCTCAACGGTATGGATTTTCATTATGTTATTGGGTATTTTTTTTTTCTTGCCTAAGTGACACATATAAACATGGATTAATGGGGGTTTCGGTGGAAAAAGTGACCAGTTTGTACCCACTGACCCCTTGTTCAACTTGGTGGTTAGTATTTTATTCTATTCCAATGGGAATTCCTCTACGCCTACTAGCTTTAGGAGGGGCACTACATGGAAAACCCCGATTTTGGCCACGTGTTCCCGCTTCCCAACACCACATACATCACTCCCCTCAGCTCATTATAAACCCTTTCCTCCTTCATACGAGTCACATTTTCCCATTGGGTCCACAAGGTTAGCCTCCCTCACTGGCATGCATACTTTGGGTTGGGTGCGGAATGATTCCCTAGAGGTTGATGTAGCTAAAATAAATTTAAAAACGTAATTTGGCCACTTACAATAGGAAATGTGCAGAGAAAATTCAAAAATATGGTCGGGAACACAAAAAATTAGCACGTGGGAAAAATCAAAACATAAGCTCTACCCCTATCATTATTGCCATCACTCTAGTTCCTAGGGTCCCTTATGTGAGTCCCACATCGATAAGGAACCCATGATTATCCTAAATCCCTGGTAGGCGATGAAATTCCCTACTATATCATTCACATCTGGCTACTCTCATTCCCTGCTAGAGACCCGAGAAAGCGAGTTAAAAAGAAAGAAAAATCAATAAAAGGCAAAAGGAATATGAAAGAAGGGTGGAAAAACAAAGGTTGGGGTAACTCATGTACCACGATTTCTCCCTCCACCATATATACGCCCAAGGGCAGGCCTCCCTCGTATATCTACCCTTGCACCATGGCAGCAGGTTGGAGTCTTCCCTATTGCCCTACTCAATTCCATCATTATTTCATATGACACACCTTCTAACATATGTACCATGGGAACTATCACTCCCTTAGAGGTTGAAACCACTATTAGGTCCTTGATTAACCTCATTCTTAGTGAGACACTGTACATTCCTAAGCCCATTATGGAAGGGCATGCCACTCTGAAAGTGCTCACTTGGCTCCATGATTTGTAAGCTCATTTCTCAATTACACTAATGAATTGTTGTCTTTGGAAGGTGAGGAGACACATTGGATCTTATACATGATTACAGGTGGGTCTTCATCTTGGGGTTTAGCCTCCCTATACATGATCCAAGCCCTCAGGACGGTCGTAGCAGCACTTGTAGGGTGAGTGTTGATATCCATGGGCCTCCACCACAACAAAAAGTGAATTAGCCACACCATGCATGGTGGGATCCTTCAACCCTACCTATTTATTTCTAATGTCCTAGTTATTCAATGATGATGATGTACTTGGACAGTCACATGAAATAGTCTTAGCCCTTCGTCAAATTATCATGGAATTTCTTCATGGCCTATAGAAGTTGGAAAATGTGATAGATGGACCATATTTTGGTTGTATTAGAGTGTGTCCGTCACCACTTGACACCAGGAACATGATTACTTCGATCATGTTATTCTACTAATCACACCAATGATTAATCTATGAGCAACTGTCAATGATACGCTACAAGATTTTAGCTGTTTGCCTTTGGGCATTCTCATATTGTGCGGTGCCGAAGTGGAAAAATGCATTATCAACCTTGTTGTTTTTGAGGATAAGTTCTCGGTGCCACATCAAATCGGCGTTCTCCACACAATATCTGTAGGCTGTGGTACTCAAATAAATTGCAACATCCCTACGATATATTCGCGAGTGTCGTCCCACGGTCATTGTAATATGTGGATGGATGGACATTGAAATTCCCTCGGCCAAGGGGACGTTGTGGCCCTTTAAAGTTTAAGCAAGTGGTATTTAACTTGATACGTAACTTTATAAATTCGAAGTTATGAATCTAGATTATTGTCAACGTGAATGCCATCGCTCAATATTCTCGTTGCACGGTTGTACCAAATGTTATGGATGTAACATAATCAACTATGAGCAAAAATGGTCATCGACCCGGATCTATGTTTCTTGTCATTGATGTTTAAAATACAAATAGCAAAATTTCTGCACTATAACTTTGACCAATTAATTTCGACTTTCTCGTTGAGGAATCTTGGTACACCAAGGCTTCACACACAAACCCTTCAATAAATTTGACCTCCCAGATTACCTACAATTCAAACCCTTGCCAAAATATGAACTTGGTGTTTTGATCACCCTTGAAACCGATTTGCAATTAACCATCGGGCTAACGGAAAGCCAACTGCGATACCACTATAATGTTTCAAATGGAAAAATTTACGGTTTCTTGAAATTTGCTCACAAATACTTGAATAAAATTTTCATTCATTTAACGAGAAGATTTCCATGTAAAACATAACAAAACAAATGAAATCAATGCAATCTGATAACATGATGAAAAGGAAAAATATCATCTTTATTATATTAGATAAGCTGGGGTTTTTACATGTTGATACAACCCATATAGATGAGATGAGAAAGCTGGCCTCAAGAATGTTTCTCTAATGTTGCACCGAAGCCTCAGAAACAGACTAAGCCAGATACGGTAAACTCTCTTGTGAATTTTGGATGAATTCACCAAGGGAGATGGATGCTTTCCCACTCCTTTGAATCACAGGAGTTTTCATCTAGGGTTACTATTTGAGGCAATTGGTTCTCCAACTCTCAACAAAGAAAATTCTCAATTCCAATATGTACCAAATGATCTCCTCCTCCTCCTCCTTTTAAAGACTCCATAGATAGATCTCCAAGCCTTTAGAAGCATCTTATTTTATTATTATTCTAGAGCTCCCCCAAGTGACTTTATCTTAAGTGAATTTTAATTTTTATTTTATTTAACTTAAGTCACTTTTGGCCTTTTCCTCCAATTAATTATTTTTCTCTTTTTTAATTTAATTAAATGAAAAAATTAAAGTCATTTTTAATCGAGGAAATGTAGAAAATTCCAAGTATGGAATCTCTCTTTGCGACCAAGCTGAAATCACTTCACTTACTTGTTATTGAATGAACAAGTTATTTACGCTTTTCTACTATAAATGCCGAAAATTATACGTAGCCTTCCAATTAATTAATTAAATATGCCGAAACAAGCGAGAAATAAATAAAAACATCACACGGGACATCGTTGTTTTTGGACAAACGTCCTGGAAAAATCGATGCGGGAAAAAATTTTCTAGTAGATACGAGGTTTTATTATTAAGCATCAATTATTTATGAATACAATATTTATATGCCTTGTTCGCTATCCATTACATAGAATATCACTCAACATAGAAAATTAGTGGGTTACCTCACTCTACACGCAAAGTCTAGATTGATCGGTCGTTTGAAACAACATCCTCCCGGCACACCCTCTACGCTTTGCCTCTACGTAGTATTTACATGGGCATGCGTGGGGGACTCTAGGAGACTACGTCACCTCCTCTTCTCGGTCGATCTACTCTTAGGAGCGTCAAGTCTAGCCCTCTCGACTCGGAATCTCGATATCCTAACAAATCTCATGCTACCTTGGAAACGTTGCGCGCCTCTATGTGTGGCCTTCATGGCCTGCCGTCACCCTCTTTGGGAACTTCGTTGCATCTACGCGTATCTCTTTTCCTCTGGCGAGTATTATTGGCTCCGGAAGATCTCTGAGAAAAGCTGTCTCTTGCTCTTTGCGTGAGAATCTCTCGTGAAAGTTTTTCCTCTCGGCAAGGCTCACTTGAAGGGTGATCTCTTGATCTCTCGGTGTGTTTCCAAATGGCCTTGAGCCTTCTAAAATAATCTTCTTGTTGAAATTCAACGGCCTAGATTAGAAGATAATAAATGGTATGATTGACTGGCTTGATCTCTTCTTCTTCTGAAGTTACACCCATAGTTTAGATTAATACCCATTAATTATTTTATTCCTAAGTTTGGGCTTAGGGTCCCATTAAAAATAATTAATCTATTAAACTCATGTCTCGACGTGTAATTTTCCTAAAATATTTCGAGTTATTTGGAATACATGTATACAGCCTCTCCACAAAATTTGAGGCTTAAAGCACATCCGATACCTAATAAATCAATAGGAAAATGGTAAATCACCCACCATACTCATTCGTCCCCTTTGAAATCACTTCTCATCATCCCATCGTAGATCATCTCGTTTCGGTTACAAAGAGCTATTACATTGAGGTATTCCATCGAATATTCCTCTCGGAATGCCACCTCAGTATAATGAATTAATTCGAGACCTAGTTTTTATCCTTTGGAAAATCATACAAGAAAAATACATTAGGAAATGTCAAGCGAAGGGACATATAAGTATTTACGGGGAAGGAGTACATTACGGGATCGAAAAATTTAACTTTTCCTAAGGTCGAGCGGAAAATTTATTAAACGGTCTACAAGCTCTGTAACCCGGGGTGATCCTTGCGTCTTTTTCTTCGACGACCACGAAGATCATCAGGCGATCCCTCAAAGAGCCGCACGGTCCTAGGTATGCGGAAAGTCACATCGGGACCCGCAGCACATGAAGAAGAATATTCCCTCAGCCAACCAAGTACAACCACCTTGGAGGCCACCTTGAGGCCTTGGTCTGACACACAGGAATCATCCTCCCACTCTTGTGTCAACATCCATCTTGTACCAGAGGGAGGAAAATTTGAGAAATTTGTCTACAAGTACCGCCATGGGAAAGAGAGAAACATGAGAACACATTGTTATCTTTGACGAAGCTAGCATGAGGAAAACCAACAACTTGTGTTATCCAAGCAACAAGAAAAGATTGGAAGGATTCGATTGTGTACAACACCTCGATTAGAAAGTTCAATAAATATACGTAATTCTGCAAACATCTATCGAGGGGAAGAGGAGGATTGCAAGAAGCTTGGGGAAGAGACCCCCTTGCCTTGGATATTAGAGCTCCATAATACAGGATTCTTGCAAGTGATTTATCATCCTATTCTCTTATACCATCAACAACTAATAAAGGAGAGGAATTCTCCATTTGAATTATTAGTGTGTTTGAATCGATTGAGCTTGTTATTGTACATGATTATTTTGTTTTGATTCTTCATTAATGTAGCATGTTATGTTTCTTACTTAGTTTTACTACATGTTATTTTGTTCACTAACAATCTAACAAACCAATTGACCTTTTACTTTCTTGTAGGAAAGAAGCCTCCCTATTAAGCACAATGTATTCCGTCAGCCCATCGTCAAATACACTACAACGGGAATGGCGACTCCACTTCATTATTTCTTTTAAGTTATTGATTATTGATTACTGGGATTCTCTCTCTGCCCAAACTTAGCTGCAAGATCACTCTTACTTCCTCTCGGCACTTTTCGGTCACCCTCGGTGAGGAATTTGGCTCGGAGAAGCTGATTTTCGGTCAACGTAATCCATGTGCATTCAACCTAGATAGACACGCGAGCCTCGTGCCCCGCCCAAAAATAAGCCGCGCGGTAGGTAGTGAGCTCATTTTCTTGCTGCTTTCTCATTTTTTCGCCGGTTGTAAGGTGGTGGCAATCCATAAGAAATTTTCCATCATTGTTCTCTGGTATTTCATGGTAGTTAGGACACTTTTGGCGGTTCTATAGTATAAATAGTTTGTTTTAAATTTAGTTTTTTATCATTGCAAATCACATAGTTTAAGTAGGGGAAAGTAAGTGGCCTTAATTACAAAAATTTTATGCAGACAAACGATTTGTTGAAAAGTAAAGATACCAAACACATAGAATAATTAAGGAAAATTAAGTGGCCCATACATCCACACATATTTAGCCAATCTCTTTTTTTTTTCAATTTTTTACATTAGGTTAATTCAATTTTTTGCATTAGGATTCGGGACCCGGGACCAAAATATCGAAAGAGAGGAAAGTAATCTACCCGCCACCCTTGCACCTCTCGGTAGTACTGGGTATGCATATGAAAGCTTTCTTAAGATAATTTTCCATCTCCCTATAGTGAAAGACTTAGTCTAACTAGGAAAAAGTTTAAGTGGCCCATCATCCACACATTGTTTATTTTTTACAGAGAACAATCACACATAGCATAATTAGAGAAGGATTGTAAAAAGGATCACCGCATATCCATATCTCATAACACTTGTGATTGGCCACACTCCAAAGCACACATGAGGCATCGGTAACCATTGGACCAAAATGCACCCGGTATGTTGGGACCTTTGTCACTCTTCTTACAATTACTTCACCAAGGCACACCTTAAAAGAAAAATTCCAAAGACTCCCTAAAAATAACCACTAATTGAACTCACAAAATTCTCCCCACGGGGCCACAAAATAAATTATAGTTCATTTTAGGACCATCACGGGTAGGCATCAATAAGCCGTCGTGGTCATTCTACATTTTGAAACATAGATGTTGACTTTGCAGGGAGCTTAAAATACGTCTATCCGCCCACGAAATAGAATACACAGACACTTACGGACGTTTCAAAGGGGTTAAAGATTAGGCCCGGTGTGTGGTACTCTTTGGGGCTACGACCCATCTGGTGCTCGTGCGGTAGATGAATACCAAGAAGCTCAAGACTCGAATGCTCATGTGGGACGATGGTACTTTGGTGGCCAAATCTAGGGCATCCTTCCCTATAGGTGATGGTCTGACGAAGCACTAGATCTTCATGTACCTTCCACTTGAGTGGGTTCTTCGGGCTGTGGAAGGCATCGCCGGATCTTTTTGGGACGTTAGCCCCCGTACCCATCGAAAGACATCTTCACAAGGCCCAATTACATTTTTAGAGTGTGAGGACGATCGGTCTTTTTAGGCTTTTGAGTATCATGCGCAAAACAACCAAAGCCGTATTTTTTGCTTGCTTGATCACGTAGCATTAATCTAAAGGAAAACTTACCTTTTATTTTTAGCTTTGTTTTTATGTATGTGATCATATTTGATTTGGTAATAATCTTTCTTCTCTCGAGAAAACTAAAAAATATTTCCAAAATTAACTTTAGTCGACACCATAACGGACCCAACGGGACCTCGCCAGTCTAGACATTTTTTGGACCTCCCCCATTAGAGGGAGGAGAGCTAGGTATTTTTCCATTTAGGCGTCAAATATGATACAGCACTTACCATTATCGGTTCATCCTTTATCGAGGCGTATTTAGTTGGAAACCCCCAAAGGTCACCCAACACCACGCGTGGAAACTGATAGGGTCACCACACTCAACTCTCCCACAACCCCTAGAGGGCGAGTGCTACCCCTTCGGGGAGTCGAAAGAACACACACGGGAGTAGTCATAGAGGTAATATTCCCCGAGCCCCCCATACATCATCACACTCAAATAATTGTTTTCCATAGTACACAATGGCATTCAATACTCGGTTACCCTTTTTAGCATCATTAAAGCCTTCCCGGATCTATCAAGCTGATGAGTAACCCATTGCGCACAACCCCAGCGGCCCCCCATGCCCCACGAAGCTCCCCTCGGACATACCAAAATTTGAAGGAAAAGAGAACGGAAGACCTTAGAAATCATATTATGAATTTCCACCTATGAGGTGTTCGTCCAATAGTATCATTGACAATACTATTCGACTAAAGGCTTGTTTCTAGCAGCACCCTAACGGGACCTCTTTGCGAAATGGTATGTGGAGTAGCCTTTTTCTTTCATGGAACCTTTAACGCCCTTGCTACTATGTTCCTCACTTATTTTCGACTACCCATCCACCATGATTCAAGGATGGATTGTTGACATATTTTAGGAAAATGTCATCTGTCCATATCTCGGACCATCTCCACGAATGGCGACGACGTCGTAGTTTGTGTAAAACGCGAAACTCAATGATAGATTTTTACTAGAATTGTTTTTGAAAACTCTCACAACATCGATCTCAAAAGATGTGGCGACACAAGGACCTACCTCTGAGGAGGACACCATTTTCAAAGCCTAGCGAGTCAAAATTATCTATACCCTGTCAAGATACATTTACAATGTCACCTTTGCGCCCGTACCTACAAACTTACGAAGAAATTTCAAAGCACGTCGAATGCGGACGTCTAGGCGACAATATCCAATACCCGGATTACTCGTATGATTCTACCCATAATATGACGCAACGGCTACTACCAAATTCAATACGCACCTTTGCGAGAATATGAAAAATAAATTATCGTCATACCACCATTAGCGAGGAGGATCATACCCTCCCTCGTGGGGACCCAAGCCACTCGGCTAGGAATGCGATGGAAGAGATCCACCCAAACAACCATACACTAACCGAGACGAGGACACCAATATTCCCTTTCCCAGCAAAGCTTCCACCACCACAAGCAAATGCGGCTTGGTGAACTTTGTACAACTTTCTCGAGGCTCGGCGCGCCAGTCCTATGACCGGGAAAACCGTAATAATCCTCCTATCGCTACAAGACAAAAACCTAAGAATAAACAAAATTATGAGGCTACGGACGGGGGGTAAGTAACCAACAATGCCCCCTGTGATCTCGGTTTCGAGGCAACCCAAATTTGAAATCACAACCAAGATCAAGAAACGCTCCTAAGGGAAGAACAAGAGGTCGAGTCTAAGGACGAACGATTCTTGTGCCATATGTCGATGATACATCCATTACACACACTATTTTGTCCCAAACTCCTTGAACTAAAAAAAATTAAGAGGGTAACCATGAATGGGGGACCTGCATAGCCGGACCATGGTAATGCGGGAGCCCTTCCCCCACCGAGGAGTGGTTAATACCCAACAACAAAAACCCCCCCAAAATGTGATTAAGATACGACATACACGAAATTTACATGACTAATGAAGAAATGTTCTTCCGGACGAATCGAACTATGACGCCCCCCACGGGGACTAACCCATGGGTGTGAGCATGAGTGCACCTCTTTGCACCATTGACCATATCAAAGTACCTATTAGAGCCTTCCAAAGATGGCTAAGGGGTCGAACGGGCGCGTCGGACACCACTCAAAATGCGCATAACTTCCTGACATTGTGGATAATTTAGCACAATCTGCTACCATGTCAACCTTAGAGGCCATACAATCATGCCCAAAACAACGGAAAGCCATACTTTCCACATTAGGTGCAATCAACCCTTCCGATTCGTGCCTAATGGCTTCTTTCAGACAAAGCCACCCCTAGGGTTCCTTCTCTAGTCGCCTTCCAAATACCGGTGTCCCTCCAAAATATCACCATACCGTCATATCATTGAAAACGAAGGTGCATCTACTTTGCTCCGTATCCCCGAGTACGTTTGGTGGGATCACCCAAGGCGAAGCCATCAGGGGTATAGCAAGGCATACGACGGTCGAACGTCTTCTCCTGTCGATCTATATCGGAAGATCCTGTATGCTTGGAAGAACTCATAGACATTGAAATCTTGGATTGCCAGCAAACACAATATACTCCTTGGGCGGAGTTATATGTATGCCATGAATGCCATAGCCTCTGTTTTGGGTGATGATGTTCCCCCATGAAGATCGAATCATCACATAGTAGACCAACTTACATACTATGATAAGAAACCCATGATGACTCTCGATTAGATACCTTATGTAGACACAACTATGGAGTAGCTCATGCGATACAAAGAATATGGCCCTAACCAATTCAAACCATCATTGATCCTAGGATCATTCTAGGCGATCCCCTATCATGCGAGAGGCAACACCGGAAGTCACGGGGGCATCGGTGTGCATGATGCTATCATAAAACACGAGACCGGCCTACCGAGAAGATAGGAGGCCGTGAAGTATAGAAACCGAGAACGTGACACGAATTTCCTACCTTCGCCCATCACCCATACCCATTTTATACCCCCACGTGGTTTGTGTCAAAGCAAGTCTTGGAAACTATAACATTTCCAAACATGTATTTCGCAATATTAGGTCTAGTATTAGTCCCACCGGCCATGTTTGAGAAGCCACTGACATCGCTACCATAGGGATAAACCTATCACTCCCGAGGCTACACCGATTAACAAAACTCCCGTAGTAAGCGCCGGTTAGAGAAACGAGAAAACCAACAAAAAAGGGAAGAAAATTGAAAACTGACATACCTAGAGCCTTGCAACTTTGTGCATTATGTGATATTGTAGGCCATCCTACAAATATTTTCTCAGAATTAGATGAATTAAAACCTCCTTCAACCTTTAAACGAATGTCGCGGTACGAAGTTCCCATAAAAAGACGAGGCCACAAAAAATCAAGGGAAATCATTGCACACCAACCACGTGTACACCATATGCGACCGTTATGGGCATTACACTCATGCTTTGCCCAGAGATTCTGATATAGGGATGCCCAGCATAATTTATAGCAATCATACCAACGGGATCCCTCAAATCCACCCATGCGGATGGATGAGGAAAACCTAGAACCATATTGTACCTATGAGAGGGGCCACCACATCCTGCTCATACACGGTCACCCAACGGACCAAAGACGACGAGGCCACTCGGCCCATTTTTGTTTGCGCACTATGCGACGAGCTTGACCACTTAGTGACACAATGTCCCGAGTTAAGGGTGTTCACCGGTTAGTGCGAATCCCTCATGTTGCCCATAGAAAATTATCTTGGCATTGACAACATATGTGTCGGATTTTCCCGAAACCATCACGTTCACCGATGTCCACACATCCGCCAAATTCGGGTCATGTTGGATTTCATGCAATGATTCATTCTTGAAAATTTGGACTAAACTGGCTCGGACACAATCGCAAACAACACCACTTTTCAAGGGATGGAAACAAAAAGGACATATATGTGGCCAAGGAGAAGCTGAGTTACTTGAATGACCACCTCCCCCATATTCTGCCCTCCGAGGCGCCTATTCAACTCCGCGCACTCTATGATGCACACGATCACTTCATTGCTAATTGTGCGGCCTTAGAGTTGTTTCAAGATGGTATCCTATTGACCCCATATACTACGATGGCTTACGAGCGGTATAGTACTCCATGTCGGGTGTGTTCGGCGGTACCGGTTCGTCATTGCCCTTACATCCCCAAATTTTATTTGACGTTAAACGAGTTTACGCCGAGGCCATAGTATGCCTCACCGCAACCCAGACGGGTGGTCGGAATCCGTGGAAAGTTTTACAATGCAAGAAAAATGATAGCGGTCCATTTTCTTCATGTCGATAGAAAACGTCCGGTAAAAGGGCACATCGTCACCCCAAGCGCCCTCCACGGATAAGATGCTTGCCAATTATGCAACGCACGTAACCATTTGGTAGCCCAATTCAGATCTAGAATGGCTACAAGTAGTATCTAATCACTCCGGCGGCCCAGAAGAAAAGGTATCGAGGAAAGATAGTCTTATACGGTTTGTCCAGGAAACCATCGGACTCGAAAGTGTACTTACATCTCCCAAATACGTCGTTTAATAAGATATCATCGCTCGTTAGATATCGTACCCGGATATAGTTGGTCTAGAGCAGAGACAACCTAATGCGAAACCTTGTAGGCGGCTTTGCCTCCCATCATTACCAAAACATTAGGAGAGAGATAAAACAAACCATTGTCTATTAGGGTCTAGGGCAGCTAAGGACGGCATGCGGGATATGCGATAGAATTGACCACCAAGTCAATCAATGTAAGGAAATGAAGAAACTTACTAGCAACCTACCTTCGCATGGTGACCCATCCCAGATCAATCTCAATCAAGAGAAGATCACACACTTCTATTGTGGGATTTTCTCACAATTACCATATGATGGATTGCGAGTACCTCCAAGGCTACGGCGACAAGGTAGTGTTAATTCTAAACTCCTCAAAGGAGCTAGACCATGCGGCAAAAACCGGAGATGGAAAAAGCGCAATCAATGCCTAATGCCCAATCATCTTGAGTGTCCACTTCGGGGGAAAAAGAGTATCGTTGGTTCTCATACCATCTAATCGATAAGCAGAAGTGACACCATGCACCATTTTCCTCGGTCACAATCATGGAATAGAGTCATGCCCCTTAATAGAAAAATTTAGGCACCTCTGCACTCCCATGGCTTCCAAATGCAAGAAAGTGAAAGTACCCTTAGTACGCCACATGAGGAACATAATCTTGCTCTCATGCAAGCCAACACGATAAAAATTCCTCCACCATCCAACATTGATGACACGCAACACCATATACGATTCATCTCATCGTGCATAGAACCATGACTCGTGTTGTTTGCTCATCTATCGTGAATGTCAGAACACTCGCTACAAAAGTATTTATACCATCGACGGGTGCAAACTCAATCCCGTGTGCACCATCGACTCGTCTAATTCCACAACATCAAATATGATCCTATTCGTATCTTCGGACCAACTCCGTTGGCCCGAACCAACTCCTCACGACCTCATACAAACTCACTTCCCCTTAGATTCATTGTTCCATTCGAACGATGATATATTGGAGGCCATGAAAGAACCATATTGTTCGTGGGATGCAATGCATCACCACTCGTTTTCTTCCTAAAAAAACATTCGGCCTTAACAACCTAGAAAACCGGGAGATATAAGCTATTGAATAAAATACTTCCTCCCATCGGGAAACTGCGGGTTCAAAATCCATCCTGGTGCCTAACACGTTTGAAGAAGGGAACATTTTAAATATTTCATATACATCAAGGTAAATATCTCTAGAAAACCGGGAAAAATCGAAGAAATCTCACTAGGGGCGGCATGCTCCCTAGATTAAGTAATCTCTTACACAAACTTGTTGCTAGAGTACGGAGAAATATATGCATGGGATTATTCAAAAATGTCGGGGCTTAGCCCTATTGTAGAGCACCATGTTACAAACCTTTGACCTGACATACACTAGTACACCATAATCAACATCAATTTCACCCATCTAAGGCGAAGCGATTAGCGAGGAATCCAACAAGCTTCACAAATGCGGTTTATCTACCCATTAACTTATACATTGTGGGTTTCCAACCTACATTCCGTCATGAAAAAATAGGGCAACATTCACGTCACATGCCGTTACGAGATTTCAACAAATCTTCTCCAAAAGACAACTACCCCTACCCCTTTCATGATAGGTCACATTAGGGGAATTTTGAGGTCTAAAAAGGGCCTCCTAAGGAAAATTTACAATCAAAATTCACTTTATGCAAACCAATTACATTTTAGGGAATGATATCATCCCTAATGGTTGAGGTGGCATTGCTTGAGTTAAAATTACTTACTTTTCACCTTCTCAATGGTGGATAAAAACTAATGGTTAACCATGGTAGTGCTCTAAGTACTTTTAAAGTCAAAAGTAAAAGTACTCATAATAAATGTCATTTCACACTTTTGAATAAAAATATATTATTGTCATTTCATATTTCTTAACATTTATTATATTATGTTATTTTTATATAGTATATTAATAACATGTCATTATACAATTTAAATAATATAAATTTTAATTAATAGCATATAATATAATTAAGAATTTATAAATTTATATTTTTTATTTTATTTTTAAGTTATTTAAGTACAAAGGACAAATGCATTAGTTGTTCAATGATAATGAATTTTTTTCTTGAAAATCTCATTCTTATTTATAGTCACATCGATACAATTTTTTTTATTAATTTTATTTTGGTACAACTTTTGAATTGAATTTAACTATGGTTATATGGATTGTGGTGCAAAAAGTGAATTGAAAATTCATAAATATTATTTTATTGGTTTAGCTATTATTTTATTATTTCCTTAGGAGGCTCATTTTAGACCTCAAAATTCCCCTAATGTTGATGCTTGCGTCGGTCATAAAATTTTATCACCATGGATGAGTTTCTCAGGTATAACCAAATTCAAATTCGACATGCGATCGATACAAGACAAAATTCACCACCCTTTAGGGCACTTTCACATACCAAGTTATGCCACTTGGTATTAAAAGCTGTTGGAGCTTTTCCGGCGGGCCTCAGACTAAATCTTCCATGACCTAGCCCACCTTATCCTCACTTACTTGGACGAATTCACTATTCGATCCAAGAAGTGACGATCATACGGAAGATTTACGGTTCAATTATTCAAAGATGCGACATTACAAGCTACACTTGAACCTTCTCAAGTGCGTCATGCCAACGTCAACGCTTGTCGACTATTAGGTTTTATAGTATCCCAAAAGGGATCGAGTGGACCCCCTCAAGGTCCGGGCCATCAAATAGGTGCCACCACCGAGAACCCTCAACTGACTCCAAAACTTGCGAGGGGAAAGCCAATTTCATGAGACGGCACATCTGGATTACACCACTTGTGCGCGAGGATTCCTATGCCTTATTCGTTAGGATATCCCATTTAAATGGGATGTTCAAGACCAACAATGATTTGAGGTGCTAAAAGACGCATTGTCTTCAACCCTGTGACCACGATCTTCCCTTATCAAAATTCCCATGAGCCATACGGTTTAAATCATCAAATTCTCTCGCCTGTCTTGCAAAGTTCATTAGCCGTATATCGTTGCCCTCCTTTAGCTTTAAAATCACATTTTTAATGCCCAAAGTCCATTTTTGAAAATATTTTGGGGCCCGGCCCCGCTTTCGGTCTCGGCCCCGCCCCCACACTTTATTCCCCGCGTGACCAAGGCGCTAGACCTCAGTCTTCGGAACCAAAAAGGCGCTTTCAAGGTAAGATCATCGGGTGCATTCTCCATCGTCCGTCCGATGTCATCGATGGTTCATAATATTCCCACCATGGTGGACCCGGTCTTACTTTACATTGCCAAACACGTCCCGGTTTATTCCGCACCACCTTTGAAGGGGTGGCGGTTTCGCAAGTAACGATTCCATACATAATGCGCCACGTGTCCTACTATATTGTTCTAATACCGCCCCATTTCGCGCGTTAACGTTCGACTCAAGGCCAGTGTGAAAATCTACGTGGCGTCGTCCAAAGCGCTCCATCCAACGGGCGCGATCCCCCCAAGCTACCACAGAGTTTTAATTTAAGCCCTCCCGGCACCCGGGCCCGACATTCCATCGCCCTCTCACTAATTTCTTAGTTGATCTCGTTTAAAGAATCGTGTGGCCCGGATCATTCGCGTGGCCAGGTACGTTGTGAATCTACCACCACGTCATCATCCACGCGTCTATTGTATTTTTCCTCAGCCATCCACATATTTCATTTGTAAATCATATTTCTACGTTTCACATGGAAAGTTATCATCAACTCACCCTCCATCGTTTCTGCGCATCTCCCTGTCCTTGCCCATCCACGTCTCACCACTCACTTCGATGCATCACCATCTCCATGGTCATCCGCAACGTCGCCCCCCCCCCCCGTTTACGGTTTTCTTTAACAAGTTTGTGGTTTTGCGAGTTTTCTTAGCGAAGGAGTATCATGATTCATCGCCTCCATTATAGAAGTCGAGAATGCATGACGGAATTGCGTTTTAGGACCAAAATTTATGAAGAAGATCACGAGGCCCCTTTATGATAGGACCACCATTAAAGAAAGCAAGATTTGAATCTATTAAACCCTTCAAGGGTCATTCAAATGCACGGAAATTTGACGGATAAGGAAAATTAATGGCACGAATGGGGAATATCGATGAAGAGCGAGGGGATTAAAGAAATGTATTTAAGGATTTTGGGGCTTTTACATACCCTTTTGGAGGCAAAGTACCGGATCGAAGACCTTATGAGATCACTAGAAAGAACTTTCTACAAAATCATGCCCTCAAGGTTTACTTGACCAAATTCTCTTCGGGAAAGTATAGAATGTTACATATTTTATTCTTCACGTCTTATCCCTAAGAGAAATCTACACACGCTTACTTCATAGAGCGGAAAGCTATCGAGTACCTATAATACGGTATATTAATTAAAACAACAAGGCGCGAATGTTTCCACCTTCTATTCAAATTAAGCAAATTAAATGTTTCACCTGTCTTTTATTAGCTTCTCTTCTCCTTCTTCTATAAAAAGGAAAGAAGAAAGACATTGTAGGGGTTCCGGACTTGTATCGGAAAAATTGTGGGTGAAAAGGCATTTTTTTGTATAAATTTTGTAAAGCTTTTGTATGAAGGCTCGAGCCCGTAGGGTCTCGGTGAGGAGGAGTTCTATCTGTAATGAGGATTCTAGTCTTTTATATTTCACGAGTATGTAATTTTCTCTTGTATATTATCCTGATATCTCTTTCATTTCATTTATATTCTTGTATCATGTTTTGGAATGCGAGTGGCTCTTGGTTTGGTAAGGATTCATCCTAGTTGATGCCCATACTTAAAATCGGTCAAGCGCTTAAATAGGCTCGAGGCATGATATCTTGTTTCATATTCATTTCATCCATCTTTCTGCTATATTAGTTACTTTGGGAGAAGTGCTTTTAAAATGCCATTGTCATGTATGGATTCTTAGAATGATAAGCCCATATGTGGTTCGCATTTGTGTATCTGGGTATCGAGACCAAAGTTAACTAATCTTATGTTTCTTTCACTACATACACCTTATGATACTTGATTTACGTGGCATATTATTTGAATCGACCCTCTTTACGGTAAATTGTCTCTTAGCTATTACGATGCCTTTGTATTGGAGCTTCGCATCTTGTCTACTGCAATATTAATTTTTTTGTGGCTTAAATGAGGTACGGTCCCACTTAAATTAATTTCCTTGTTTTACAAGAGATAGCGAGGAGAGCTTTTGGATTGGCTTTTGACTTTATTATAAGCCTCTTGCTATGCTAAGATGTCCTAGACGCGGGTCTATGACAACTCTAGAGCGTCTCTGAGGTAGACAACAATTGTCGACAACAAGCCCCATTGACCAACCCCCAAATTATGACAAAGATTACACCCTATATCTGTCGGCCTCGAAACTTCCTTAGCGGGAATTGTTAATCCAAGATGGACTTGATGGTAAAGAACACGTAATTTATTACATCGGTAAGAACTTATCCTACCTAGCCTTAAGATATGAACCCAAAGAAAAAAATGCCTAGCCCATATACACACGGTCCAAAATCTTCGGCACTACATTATCTTACGGACCACAATAGTCATAGCAGCTATCAACCCCATGAGATACCTATTCACCCGCCGTTTGATGAACTTCAAAAATACATCGTTGGGTAGTCACTCTTGTGGGATTTTAACCTACGGTTTAGCTCCCTCAAGAGAAAAAAATATTTGATCTTAGGCGAGTTCATCTTGACCTCCCAAGTCGGACTAAAGGATCCTTAGTGAATGACTCACTACGAATGAACATCTGTTTTTAGTGATGATTGACGATCCTTGGTACATTGATATCCTCTTATTTTTACAAAACCAAAATTTCAATCCAAAACTCGAATCGACAACCCAAGCCCACATACACCACTAGGCCTTTGATACCTCCTCATAGGAGACGTCCTTTATCGGCAAGGCATCAATACTATCCTATGTCGATGCCTCATACTGTCGCCCAAAATCGCCCTTAATGACTATCATAGTGGGTTGTAGCGACCACCTCTGCGGGATGGCTACCGCCAAAAAATTTCTACGGGAAAGTCATTTTTTTGGCCCAACTTATTTCGCGATTGCATTACGGAATTAAAAATATGTGAGTGATGCCAACGCTTCTCCCCAAAGGCAAGAGAACCTCTCGCTCCTCTACACCTGGTCATTGTGGCAGTCCCTTTTGCAAATGGGGAATCGACTTTATGACCTACAACCCTACATCGTCACGGCAACCACAAGTACATCATTGTCCTTGTCGACTATTTCACCAAATGGGTAAAAGCCATGCCCACATATGACAACACGGCGAAACCACGACATGGTTTTTTTTGTTTTTTAACCATGTTATCGTGTGTTTTGGTGTGCCAAAGTTAGTCTCGGAAAATTTGTCTACCTCTAGGGTTCACACACGAATTTCGAAAACACGATATTCGGAAAGTGGCTCTCACCTCCTAGGGTTCACACACGAATTCACATCACCATGCTATCCTCAGTCCAACGGATAGGTAGAAGCTATCAACAAAGTTCTTAAAAAAAACAATGTTACAACGTATGGTGAATAACCATAAGACAAGCGCTCGCAATTTTTCCATGCAATGGCGCTACCGCACGATAGTTAAAAACTCAATAGGATTCCTGTAGTGTATGGGGTAGAAGTCGTGACTCCCATCAAACACGAAATCCGTAACACACGCGACCATCGAACTCCTTAACGATACCCAACCTTTATAAAAACGATTGGTACAACTAGAAATTGTCGACGAAAATCGGCAGGAGTTGCTCAACATAATGAGGCCAATAAAAATGAGTAAAAGCATTATTTGATGGCAACACCACCCCTCGCTCATTTACCAAGGGAGAGTTAGTCCTGCGATTACGATGTCGCGAAAGAGGCCCTCGGACTGGGAAGTTCAAAACATAAGGGAAAGGTCCCTATATCATAAAACATTGTCTCCTCAAGGGGGCATACATCCTATCGAGAGGCAGAGCGGTACATGCCTAACTAACCCCGTCAATGGGCCCTACCTCCAAAAAAATTTCACCCATAAGGCTGAGGAGGTCTCAACTCTATCGATAAGATGCATATAGCATAATATTTTTTTTGTGATGATTACAATCATCAAATGCTTGTTCTAAAAAATTCGTTGGTGTCTGAGATGGATCATCCCCCATCCACTATTTTGGATTCTTTGATGGAACCTTGCGATGGTCTAAAATATAGAAGCAACCTCCTGGTCATTACTATCACGATCGATTGCCATTATTAACCAACGGAATATGCATCGGATCAACCACCAATAATAGGGTAGAATACAATGCGATCATCGGGTTACGAAGGTGATGCCTTCAACCAAAGCATTTGTATCTACATTTCTACCTTGATTCCCAACTAGTGGTTTCGCGGTTAAACCAAGACTTTGAAGTACATGATTATCAACTATTTAGGAAGTATTTGCATGCACAAATATTAAGTCGTTAGTTTGATCATATTACATTCACACATATACGAGAAATCCAAAACCGGATAGATGATCGCATAGGTAATCACATTCTAATTTGGAATGCATCTCGTAAACCATCATCCATAGAAAATAAAAAAGCTTATAACAAATAGATATCCATCATAGACACACGAAATACATCAAATAAAATAACCATAGACACATCATCGAGAGCGCAAAATACATATCTCGCATATACATCAAAAAATATGTGAGTCACAATATACAAAAGTCATGTCCTTGACAAGCGGTTGACCAAAAAATATGTCTACACGTCATCAAAAAATAGAGAGCATCCTCATAGCAAGTGCTTTCCTTTGAATACAAAATATCTAGGGGCAGGCCCCACCAGGTGGGTCCTACGGACCCACAAACACACCCGGTCACCGATACGGAGTCTGTGACCAAAACAACAAGTGCCACATGGCGCAAGGTAGGGTGATACGCCCTATCTCAGTCATCAACACCTTAAGCCATCGTCATACAAATCATCCACAAAACCACAGGTTGACATGCCCGAGGTAATCTCTCCACGAGCCCATGAGTCGGCTAAGTCTACGCATGAGCCTCGGTAGCATCTAGATCCTCCTCAACCGCCGCTACTTGTGCCTCGGCGCCTCAACACGAGGAGCAAGAGGGCGGCGTCCGGCCGTGCGCGGCTGCTTGCTACCCTCACGAGGGGACGGTGCCAAGCGCGTATCCCCCAACCTAGGGTTAGAGAACAACCCCGCCCCAGGTCGCTCCTAGGTGGTTGATTCTCCACCAAACGAGCAATAGGACGCCTAGTCGCCCCCACATACGCACGAGAAACAAGGATAGTGTCGGTGTCACATAATAGAAATAAATATACACATTATAAAATACAAAAATAATGCGAGAAAAACATCAAAGGTCATACTGCCGGGACCCCACATAACCAACGGGAAGACCCACTCTCGAGATCCCCCGAAATCATCGCTAAGTGTTAATAATCCAAGAACATACGTAGGTTCGCCTGGAACCACGCCTCCATCGTCGCATCCCAATAATGACATGCCTCACGTCCTCGCCCACGAGCATCAAGGCTTCCCTGCAGGCGGGGATCCTGCCGCACGGACCAATGGGCATAAGCACAATTGGTCGGAGCATCACCACCCTCTCGAACATAATGTTGCGAGAGGATGCTCACATATCTAAAAAATTTGGAAGATCCACTCACGAACCTTCCCTAGGCTATGATACCATGCTGGTCATACACATGGTGCGCCCAGTATAAAGTAGTGGCCCGAATGGTGGTACCAATTTGAGGTTCGACTCCTATTGAGTGATGGCAGAGCCCCATCGGCGAACTATCATGCACAAGCCGGACCTATCGGCTAGGTCGAGTCACTAACTTTCGATGTGGATGCAGCCACGGGTAGGGGTGCACCGCCTGTCTTGCGCCACCCAACGCCGGATACTCACCCTCCCACGACGGAGTGGTGTGGTAGCACCTCGCCACGAGGGTAGTAAACCCCGGTCACAAAGTACACATCCATCTCCGGATGGATGACGGCGTTCTACGCCGCGGGGACCATCACTTTTCTGTCTCTGTTCCAACGGCAAACTAGGAAACACAACGGAGGCGTCGTGATCTCGGGATGTCGTTCTCCAAGAACTTTAACAAACTCCCGCGTACCCAGGAAACCTGCAGTACGCTGGCATCCATGAGCTCTAAAATGCATACATCGGGCCAATCACGTTTGCGCCACAACATCTTGTTACTAGAAGAAAAAACCAAATCAGTGACCAAAAATCAAAAAATATTTTTTTTTTAAATATTTAGCCTAACATCGCGCATGTTTCCTACACGGGCGCGATGTCCGTGCGTGCGTATCAAGAACGGATGCATGGTTCATCGCAAAAATGCGACCAAGTGATAACCTCGTATTTTCCTTCTCCACGAGGTTCGCGTAACTCTACCTCGATCGCTCGCATGATCGAGGAAAAAAAGAATTTAATCTATACAAACTAGATTTGTATGGACCCCCCCCCCCCAAAGGAAAAGCTGAGAAAAATTTAAAAGCGGGACGTTCGGGGCCTACTTGACACTAACGACGCAAATCCGTTACTCGGAGGTGACGCAACGGCAAGAAAGGCTCAGCAATAGGGGTTCAACTCGACTTCAAACGACACAAATGAATTTAAATAAGCCATATTGACCTATATAACCATTTTCTCATAGTCGGCCGGTCCATAACGCGGGGCTCGGAACGCCCAATTTGCAAAAATTACAAGAAACACGGTGATCAACACCTCATCACGTCCAAAGTAGGTTTCACACAGCACGCCTCGAAAAAATCATTTTTTCGGTTATGATAAGGTATGCCCTCTCTTATCTCTTTCCATTTCAACGTTATTTTCAATATGTTTTAATATAAAATATGCTTTCACTTGGGGTATTGGTTGCGGGTTTTACAAGCACGACAAATCACACATTGCCTAGCCCTTTAAAGGTACAAGAGCAAGTATAATTCTATCCCTAGCATGATAGGCTCCACAAAAGCTTTTCATATCCTAACATCATTTCTCCATAGAAATCAGCCATAGGTTCCATTCACTAGACCATGTTTACCATCACCTCACCTCGCACATGATAAACATTCTTGCGAGGTCGATAGAGCTTCACCCTCCATGTTGTCCATCACTGAAGTAGACCATACATAAAAAATATGGAGCCATGGCCATAACATCCAAGTCGAGAGGCACTTCATGTTCATTCATCCATCATACATCAAGTCAAGTTTTACCCATGTCACGATAAAACCCTTTCCCGGACTACCATTCTCATAAGCGAGATCGAATACGCACCACGCATCTAGCATAGCCTACCACACCCCCCGCCCAAAGCATATCCCATTTGCGACACATTTCATCACTTCACCACCCTCACATTGATACCAACCAATGGGCCCCCCACCCCCATAAAAACACCCTTCTTACACCATAGTGATAGATTAGTTTCATGCTTATTGGGGCACCCGTCTCCGTGCTTTTACAATCAAACCCATTCTATATTCTTTTGGCAAGTGTACAAATATTTTTAGGAGAGCACTCCCACCCATCCATCCACATTATCACGCCAGAACATGATCCCTAATAACCCTTGGTCGAACTTCACATTCTTTATTACCATGACACTCACCAACAACCACAAACCCACCCTGGACGTCCTACCGACTCAAGGACTTCCTCACGAGAAATTGTTATGGCGTACGCTTGAATTTACAAGCTACGACCTTGGGCCATTGAAATTCCATCATCGGTTACAACCATTTATTGTCATCATGCCTAAGTTAACCTATCACACCCCACCCTGCTACATCAGAGATCTGATCCCTTTCATTCGTACTTCTCTCGGTCGGTTGAGGCTTCCTTCTTGTGAACTTCAGCAACCATCTTCCAAGAAGGAGCGGTACCTTGGATGGCTCCTCACACCGATAGGGAATTCTCGGATGGCCTTTATGGGAGTTTTGGGCTTCAAAATAGTCCCTATTATCACTCCATTATTCACCCGTACCTTCACATTACTTCCATATTACCTTCATGTCACCTTCATTCTACCACCACATCATTACATTTACCTCATCATTGGGTTATAGCTATGCTTTTCCAAAGTTTATTAATTCTTAAAAAGTTTAAGTGGATTTGTGGTTAAACTTTAGAAAATAATATGCTTATACTTATACCTAACAATTAGAATGAGTTTGTTGACATGTGCACGTACAAAGAAGCTTCCTAGGCACCCTTATGTGGCACTCTATGTTCAAATTCAATTTGAGGAGATCATGGACCTCATGGAGGAGATCATGGACCTCATGGAGAAGATCATGAAGGATAGGGTTATGTGTCACCATTGGTTGAGAAATATGTGGGTCAAAGGAGGAATAGTGGATTTACATTTATGAGTTTGTTATCATAGCTTTTGTATAAATAGGAGTGTTATCTCCTTCATTTGTAATCTTAGTCTTAATCTTGGTTGTAATCTTAGTATCTTATAGGTTGGTAGTGAAGTTAGAATGGAGAATCAATGTAATGGTTGCAATTAGAGTATTTCAATTGATGATAAATAAGATGGAGCTTCTTTGATCCTCTACATTTGAATTTTCTTTTGGTGTGCTTGTGAATCCTTGGAGGGATCCCCATTGCCTAGCAAGTACACTTTTATTTTAGTAGGCTTTTTTATTTTATGTTTGTTTGTGAATTTCATTAGATTAAATTATTAGGTTCCTTATGTTTGGAATATTAACGAATGAGCTTTCGTAAGAAAGTAATAATGTTTCCTTCAATGAATCTAATTTTTTATTTAATGTTTGATTTCATTAGTTTAAGTTTCTTATTTATTTGCTTGAGATATAAATGAATAGTCTCTTGTAAGAGAGCTTTAAAATTTCATGCAATAAATTAGAATTAGGTTTAAGTGCTTTAATTTCATTAGTTTAAACGGTTTGTTGATTAAGATGATTAGAAATATTAATGAGCAGGTCTCTTGTAAGGGAACCTTAATATTTCTTACACTTGTCACAATATCTTTAGATTTCATTTTATTAAGTAACTAAATAGGTGTTGGAGATCCTAATAAAACATCACGTAAGGGAGCTTTGGCATTTATTCACCTAGCTTAGTTTAGTTTGTCTCTAAGTCCATATATATTGGATGATCCTCAAAGTTTACTTACTCGGATTGATAGTAAATGAAACTCTAATTTGCATGTTTGCATTTATACCAAACGAGGAGTCATCATTGCCCATTGATGTCAACGATCCTCCACGACATTTGACTTCAACATAAGCTTTCATGTAAAGATGGTATCGTACTTCACAACCGTTGCAATATGTTATAATTTTTAAAGGCCACACCACTTAAGCATCTCTTTCGGTAATGCTCACGGGGGAAGGTCCCCGATCGAAACCCATGCATATAATGAGAATTTACTCTAAACATGCCATACTAAGATTATGCATGTGAGAACCACATACAACTTTAATATCAAAGAAAAAACGCCCCCGAGGGTGTCGAGAAATCGTCATCATCAACCAATAGTAGGTCACTACCACACAGAAGTAACAAAGACATAACCTCTATACGTCGGATAATCTTAACTAGTCAAAACATCACAAGCATGGGACATGCCGCCTCGTAAAAATATTGTATTTATTTTATCTCTTGCGGGTTTGCAACGGGCATGGTAGCTATTTTACTCACAACAGGGTCTCAACCTCGGGTTTTCACACGCAAGTTACTCTCTCTCTCTCAAACGAGATTAAACATAAAAAGAAACTATAATGTATTTCAGCTATAAAGTTCTTCCTAGACTACTCATACATTAAGGGGGGAAAATGTTATCCCTTTGGAAAATCGTACAAAGAAAAAGACATTAGGAAATGTCAAGTAGAAAGTACGTATAAGGATTTACGGGAAGGTACATTACATGATCTGAAAAATTTAAATTTTCCTAAGTTCAAACGGGCAAATTTATTAAAATACACACGGAAACAACGACCTAGGCCGATCCTTGCGGATTTTTCATCTATATTCATGAAGATCATGTGGCTATCCCTCGAGCCGCATGGCCTAGCATTGTATGCGAAAGTCACCATCCCGGGACCACTTGGCACACTTGAAGAGGAAGATTCCCACTCAAGCACCTTAGGCCTGGCTAATCTTGGAGCCACCTTGAGGCCTTAGTGCAACACACAAAGGAATCATCCTCCCACTTTTCATCTTGTACTAAGAGAGGGAGGAAAAATTTGAAATTTGTCTATAAAGAGCGCCGCCAGGAAGAGAAGCATGAGAACACATTGTTATGCTGGCCAAATTGCTGAGAGAAAGCTGAAATTGTGTTGTCAAACGACCAAGAAGTATTGGAAGGATTCAAGCTGTTGGCCACCCAACACCTCAATCCAAGAAGATAAGTTCACCAAGTGTCCATCATTCTACCATCGTCGAGGGGAGAGAGGCTTGCAAAAAGCTTGGGGACGATACCCCCTTTCCTTGGATATTAGAGCTCCATGGCTCTAAGGATTCATTGAAAGTGATTTAGCATCTTATTATCTTATACCATCGGCAAATAATAAAGGGAGAGAGTTCTCCATTTGAATTATTAGTGTGTTTGACTCGATTGAGCTTGTTATTGTACATGATTATTTTGTTTTTTGTTTCTTGATTAATGTAGCATGCTATGTTTCTTACTTAATGTTTGGTCTCAACCTAGTCTCCTAAATTGAGTTCATTAATTGTCAACCGGGGTTGGTAAACTGCGGGAAGTGAAGTGTCTTGTATGTACCCTGAAGTGTTTGTTTCCTAATGCGTTGTGTTTAGTGTTTTATGATGTTTTTGGTCTTTTGTGATGATTTATGATGTTTTGGTCTTTGGTAGTTTTATGTTCACAAAGAAAAATTACTAGAAAGCTAGTGGAAAAACTCGGTTAAGCAGTGAAGCCTAATTGGTTGATGACAAATGACAAATGCAATTGAAAATATTAAAACAAATCAAATCTAAACTATGACTAATGAAACAAAGCTTGATAATGAATTTTAAACAAATGATTCAAGCAAACTCAACTTGTCCAATTCTTTCATCAAAGGTATTTTGAGAGAGAGAGCTTGAGAAATGGTCAACTAAGTATGCAAATTCTTCTAACTAAACAATTAAACAACTAGCTTATAATGATGCAACATTTTATCCATGATTAGAGATTTGTTGAAGCATATTTGGAGGAAAACATTGATACCATCATAAGATCTCTACTCTAAGACTAGTTCCTAACTGCATTACACCTTGGTTAATCATCACTAAACCTTGCCCAAGAGTTATAGATTTCTTTTTAAAGTAGTCTTTTGAGGAAAGGCTCTGTTTATGAAGTAGTAAAGAAGTTGCAAAAGTACCTCGGGCCTTGAAATGAAATCTTGTCTTCGTTCATATGGTTATGAATCAATTATAAATTTGGAACGAAGAGATTTTGTAAAATAATGAGAGGCACGTATTGAATTTAACAACTAATTTAATCTAATATGTAGTGGATGACAATGAATTGTGGAGTGAAGATCACATTGAGTTAAGCTAAACTGATCTTAAGATGTCACTAGTCTAAAGCAGTCTTGAACTAACGGAAGTCATTATCAAACTCAAAACAAAATAAGCGAGCATGAGTTAAGTGCAATTAGACTCGAGGAGTATCTAACTAAGTTATCATGCATTAATCTATGGGATTATACAGCTTGTTTGTCCATCATGATTGGTATTTGGAAGAGTTTCTTAGAACAATCCTATTTGTACAATTCGGTGCAAATGCAAACATAAAAATTTGAAAGCAATTTAAAAACTAAGATGTCACAAATTGTCTCCTACCCATCATTATGATATTTTGGAAGAGCGTTTTAAGAGCAAGGTCAGCTATGTTACTTGGTGAAAACAAGCTAAAACATTCATTATCCTGATCCATGCCTTAGACATCATAAGGATTTTTTGGAAGAGTGTTTAGAACAACGATATAACTGTGATAGTGAACAAAAGAAATTACAATTAAATCCTACAACACTATAGCCATTTCCCATTCATTATCATGATATTTTGGAAGAGTTTCTTCTTTTGGAAGATGTTTTAGAACGAGTATAACTATAGTGGCTAATGAAAACAACTACGAATTCAAACTTCAAAAACGTAAAAGCAACTAAGATACTTATCTAAATTACGCAAATAAAACCGTGCAAGAGGCAGGGGCCCTCTACCACCAGACGGAATCTAACTCCAAATCAAATCAACGCTTTCAAAACAATGATGTCTTCTTCATTAAAGGAGAAATAACTTGAACGAGTAATCACAACGTCTTGAGAAATGTAGCATAAAATCTAAGCAAAATCGAGAGCAAAATCTAGCCTATCTCTCGGTTTCCCAAGTATTTTTTATAACAAATTTACATAACAAGACTTGCAACAATTTTAGGATCATTGTCTTTCCTTATCGAAATCATACTAGGACTCTTAAAGTGGCAACGTAAAAAGGAAAAGGACATACGGACTAACCTGATCCTATTATTAAATGCGCTTCCCTTGGTAGGTTCCCATTACCAAAACCATATCCCGAATTCGGTTTTTCCTTCATGGTGAGCAACGAACAATGTAGACATGACGTGGAATATACCCATATGTGGTTTTCTTGAGAGGCCACACGGAACATGCTTTGAACGTGAGAGACGAACGCGAATTTTCGGTTAGCTACGGAATATGTACTGCCATTACGGAAAGCAGTTCGGTCAAAATGCATTATAATGACAAAAATCACAAAAATTAGCAAGTCGATTATGTTAAATGTTCTAAAATAATTTTAACTAAATTCATTGATCAATTGGGTCACGGGATAACAATGGAAAAATGAAAATGAGGTAAAGTAGGATGAAAGAAAGCACGATCTTGAGGCTCAACATACCCCCTTTCTTGACTTCTTGCATGTCCTCATGCAACTTATTCCATAAACTCGGGAGAACACGCAAGAACATCTAATCCTCTCCTTCTCCTTTGCCTGGAAGCTAAAGATCTTACGGGTTTTCGATGACAAGTTTGAACCTTAAGTTGGTAAGTGCCACGATTAGCTTCTTGTTCCTCTTTTTCAACTTTTCATTAGCCTTTTCCACTTTGTCCATATGTAGAGATAAGTTGAGTTCATATTGGTTTTGAGTTTGACTTGTTCCTTGAGAATATCATTCTCATTTTTGATGTGTCTATTAAGTATTTCCAGCTCATACCTATCCCTTCTTAACACATCTATTTCGGACGGTGGGGGACTAAGGGTTCTATCTCTGCTCTCTGAAGCTTTCCTTTCCAAAGTTTCAACATAGTCATAAACTTCTAACTAGCCGAAGCGGGATCAATTTCGGGGTTCCTTCATTAAAATCCTCTTCAACATCTTCTTCAATAGATGTTTCCTCATCTTATATATTTATCACCTGTTTGTTTGATACGAGTTTTCTTTAGTTTTCCCTTGATACATGGCTTCTTCTTGGGCTAAGGAAAGATCCCTCTCCTCTTTACGCTGGCAGATTTCGATTACCTTCTCTTTCTTAAGTTGTCTCTTAATTTGAGTCAACTTCTGCGAATATTTCCTCACTACTTTCTGTTGTTTGTCATTTTCAATTTAAGAAGCTCTCCATTTACGCTCCTCCTTGTAAGAACATTCGAGTGAGGGCTCTTTTTGGCTCTTCAAAATGATTTCTTATCAAAAAATTATCCCAAGTATCATTTGTTTTGGCTAAATGGTGTTCAATTAAAATCTTAACCAAGCCATGATGGTATAGAGTTGTCTCTAAGAATTGGACTCTTCTTTGAACACAAGATGCCATCTTTTTCAAACTTTGAAGCAAGAAATAGGGTAGGTTTAACTCTTCCTCGAAAATGCATTATCGATCTAATGTGGTAAACATAAAATGTGCCATATCTACCTTCACATGTAATAATTTTTTGCGAATAAGTAGTATGTTTCTCCATTTTATTTTTCAATGCGAACTTGGAATTCCCTTCTTAAACACGGTGACATCTACACAGTGATTTTAGAATTTGCTTCGAGGATTCATTATGGAATTCTACGTTTTGAACCATCTCTCTCCATTTCTAAGCAATCCACCTTGGCCACGCAATAGAAAACTGATGGCAGTGAATTTAACATCTCCACTTCAACCTCGACTCCTCTAAATGACCTTGCAAATGTTCTAGTGACTTCTTTGTGGAAGCCATTAAATTTTCTCAGAAATTGTAGCCATCCTACATTGCAAAGTACATTTACATTGAGGTATCCTTCGGGTATTTTGTACCCATTGGTTCGAGTTCTTATAATAAGGCCATAATTGCTTCTTTAATGTTCAAATCAATACTCTTTACGCCCCATAGAAACAATAACTTTCACCTTGGAATTGATATACCTCTACGGTTCTCGGTGAAAATGGCTTCAAACCCCGATTTGATATGCCTCTGCAGTTGACGGTGACAACGGCTTCGAACTTAATTTCATTAATGCCTCGGTTGGCAGTGACAATGGCTTCAAATTCCACCTTTGATATATCTCTTATCTCTCGGTGATAATGGCTTCAAATTCCACCTTTCTCCTGCTGTCTCTCGGTGACAAATAGCTTCAAATTCCACAACTGCCCTGCGTTTACGGTGATAATGCTCAATCTGCTCACGGTGATAGTGCTTTGATATTCAAGCGATATACCCTTTGCTCTTTGCTCATGGTGATAGGGATATCTGTTTGCGGAATGAAGGTGGCTACAAAATGGAGTGATGGAAGTAGTTACGAGAATGAGTTAATGGAGAGTGAGGTGGAGAAAACGAATTAATGAGTGAAAAAGGCGGAGATTTTACAACGGAAAAGAAAATCATGATTGAATGATTTGGTTGGGTGACGTGGGGAAATCAAACACTTGACCTTTTAGCAGCTTAAATGATGTCGGGTATAGAATTTGAAATGAGAGAGATTTTATCAAATTTTATGGAGGGTATATTGGACATGATCAATAAAAATAATCAAAACAACTTTTTCGAATGATTCATAACTAAAACTATGCTAAAGTTTATGATATGCCATTATAATGAAAAATTGTTACTCTGCTTTTCATTTACTTTTTGTGCTCTTTGTCTTCTTTGTTCTCCTTTAGGAAGAGTCTTCATAATCCTTCTTGATTCTTCTTATTCATGGATACCTTTGGATCATTTTTTGCAATTCAAATGTTTGCTGGCGATTAGTGCCTTGAGGATTTGTAGGTTGCGGAATATTTGTCTAGTGGAGAAATCCCCAATCAGTACAGAAGGAGATATACATTAAAATGCAGAATGTGTACACAATAGAGCATTTTAATCATGGAATGGAGTGGTTTGGGATATAAGTGAGATGTTATATGAATGAAGATGGATGATGAGTCATGATATGTATGAAGTGGATGATGAAATGGAATGAATTCAATGAAATGGAGTGGAAGAATACTAAGAAATGGCACATAATCCATGACATGTATTATTCATTTGCGGCAGACATAAAACTTTAAATTTTGACATGGAAATGGGAATTGGATGGAGTATGGAATGAGATGAATGAAATATGGAATGAAGTAGAGTATGAATGAATGAATGAAATGGAGTATGGATGGATAAGTGAATGGAATGAAATGAAATGAGATGGATCATAAGTACAATGGATGCGAACTTATGATTTTGTAACGGTGATTTGCAAAAACAAAATGGAAAAGTTAGAGTGTCGAAGAGACTCGATTTTCACCCTATCTTTGCTGTATAAACATGCCAATCAATGATTGGTTTTTCATGTTTATACTTTTTTTTTTTTTCAAAGAAATGCTTGAAGAATTTAATCAAGTTGATGAAGAAGAGATTCTTCTTCATTAGCTTCCATCCTTCTTTCTTGGAACTTCTTGACAAATTCTTCTCTTGAGAGTGGTTTGTGATACAACTTCAATCTATGACCATTCACAAGAAAAGTGACCTCTTCTTCATCTATTGTCCTAATTTTCTTGCTCCATTGTCAAAAATTTCAACAATTTCATATGGCCCAAGCCAATGTGTTTGAAATTTACCTTGAAAATCCTTGAATTTTGAATCAAACAAAGAGCCCAATCACCTTCTTTGAATTTCTTCTCTTTAATGTACTTGTCATGCCATCTAGTCCTTTCTTTGTTGGACTAGACTTGTTCCTGACTGCATCTTGTACGATCTCATCCAAAATTCGATGTCTGTTCCGGAGTCTATGCTTTTGTGCCTCAGTTAAATCAAGTCCTAAATTTGGAAATGCCATTTTGAAAGTTTGAATGCGGAACTCTATGGGAAACAAAACTTGCTTTCCATAAACAAGTTCATAAGGAGTATGGCTTGTTGTGTTTTTATGTAGTTCTATAGGCCCACAAGGCTTCGGAAGCTATCTACCCAATCTCTTCTATGTAAATGATGGAGTCTTTGTTAGGATTCCTTGATAAGCCTTATTAGTAGATTCCACTTAAGCCATTTTCTTGTGGATGATAAGGAGTAGATTTTCTATGCACGATTTTGTACCTCTCCATCATTTGCTCCACTAGCCTTGATGTAAATTGAGCTCCTTGATGCGTAACAATTTCCCTTGGACACCAAAACGAGTAAAAATATTTTCAAAAGAAAAGTAACTACGGATGCTTCATTAGCAACAAGTAATGGCTTGGCTTCTACCCATTTAGTAACATAATCGGTGCAAACTAATATATACCTCTTGTGTCTTGATGGAGGACTAATAGGTCCTACAAAATCCAAAGCCCATTTTCCAAAAGGTTCAATATGTACTTTGAGGTTGTAATGGCATCTCACGAAGGAAAGGTTTCCTTTGGCAAGCATCACACCTTTTGACATACTCTTTAGCATCTTTAAACAAGGATGGCCAATAATATCCTAAATTAAGGATCTTATAGGGGCTGTCCTTTATGCGGCAAAGTGTCATACAAGGTTCATCATGGTATGCTTTGAGAATCTCGGGCATCTCATCTTCACGAACACACCTCCTAATGATCGAATTTGGACTGTCTTGTACAACTCATTAGCAACCCATGAATATTTTACTTTGTCATAAATGATTTTTCTTTTATCCCCTTGCATTCATTATTGAAGGAAATTTTCTGAAAATAAATAATTAGCAATATCGGCAAACCATGGAGTTTGAGTAGAAATTGCAAAAAGATATTCATCGGGAAATTGATCTTCAAGTTTGGTGTCATCTTTGATATTTTGGAGTCTAGATAGGAAATGACTCTTGTGTTTTGTTTTCTAGGCCTATCTAGAATGGTAATGTTGAATTCTTGTAAGAGCAATAACCATCTTATGACTGCGCATTAGTAATTGATTTGTTCATTAAGTATCTAATTCTGAGAATGATCAATGTGAACAAAAGTTTCATAGTCTGTTATATAGTGTCTAAATTTGTTTATGGCATGAACAACATGACTAAAAAATCTTAATAGTTTAACCTACTGCCGAAGTCAAATTTTTCTTGGTATAATAGATGGCATGGGAATCAAATATTTTTGTCTCAATGTTTGCTCCTAGAGTTTGTATCGGAAACATGTTTGTTGAGATATGAAAAGGTAACTTCAGTTAAGTCCCCTTAATATAGGTGCTTCGAAATTTTGGTTTCGGGGTTTCAAACTAGCTTGGCAATCGAATTCCATTTGAATTCACAATCTTTCGTAAGTAATTTGAAGAGTGGAGATGCTATCTTGGTGGTTTTCTATAAATCTCCGATAATATCCTGTAAATCCTAGAAAACTTCTAACATCTCTTTGACAACTTGGAATAGATAAGTTTAGAGATGACTTCAACACCTGACTCATCAACTCTAATCCCATCCCTTTGAAATGTGATGCCCTAAAACAATACCTTCAGTAAACATCATAAAAAAAATTTCATGACTAAGTGAAAGGTTTGCTTCTTGACATCTCTTTAAGACTTTTTCCAAGTTTTCTAAAGCTTCTTCAAAAGTGTTTCCATAAACGTGAAATCATCCATGTATACCTCTACACAATCATGTATTAGATACGAAAAAATTCCTAATACTTCCCTTTGGAATGTTGCGGGTGCATTAAACTCAAATGGAAATACTCGGTATGTCGGTACCCCAAGGACGGGTAAATGTGGTTTGTCTTGATCTTGAAGTGCTACTTGGATTTGGTTGTAACCACTAAACCCATCTAAGAATGAGAAATATTTTTTTGCCCGACTAATGTATCTAACACTTGATCTATGAAAGGTAAGGGAAAATGGTCTTTAAGAGTAGCTTTGTTTTTTAGTTCTCGGTAGTCAACACATACCCTCCATTTTCCATTTTTCTTTGCTTTTAATTACCAAGAGAAACCTTGACTATACGAAATAGGATAGATGAAATTGGCATTTTAACAATTTTTGCAATTCTTCTTTAACAATTTCTCCCTAAGATTTGGATTCATCCGTCTTTGAGGTTTATACATTGGTTTGCAATTTTCCACTATATAGATGTGATGAGTGCAAGTCTTGGGGCTTATCCCTTTCATGTCGGTGTATTCCCATGCATATGCAGAAGAATGTCTGTAATACTTTGACTAACTCTTCTTGTTGAGATTTTTTTCTAGGTTCTTGTTTATGTTCAAAGTTTTGCCTGGAAATATTTCACTTGCTTAGAGCTGCAAGTTTGTCCACGGAATGAAGAGACATCTTTGTCTTGATGACAAAAAATCAATATTGGATCCCTCTTGAAATGATTCATGTTTGTGTTCTGGAGAGGATTCAAAGTTTTCTAGAGTATTCGAATTTGATTATCTTCACTAATTTACGAAATTGTGAAGAGAGGTTATAAATCTTCTTCATCCTCTATCCATTGAGTGTCATCTAGATACGTAATTGTCCTAGGTTTGGAGGATATAAAAGTGAATTTCTTAGTTGAACTACCATCGGATATGTACATATCACCGGATCTACAACTAATAAAAGCATCGAGTTTGTAGCCAACTTAAAGGTCTTCCTAATATAGCAACGAGGATGGCCTCCTAGATTATTCTTAGGAGTTTAGGTCCATGAAATCACGGGGTACTCCCAAGAATCTAGGGACAGATATTTCTATTGCCCCATCGGTTTGATCGGAGATGCATGCACTAATTGTAATAGTGTGGGTGTAAAGAAGATTAGGAAGTTCAGTTTATCCATGATTTGTCTACTCATGATATTGATTCTTTGCTCCTAAATCAATGAGTGTGTTTTGGTTCAATTCCATTGATGTGAATTTTGACAATGTTGGATTTCACAGGTCGGGATACTTTGGAATAGCAGTCTTGCCCATCATAATGTCTACTATTTTTTCACCTTTGAGTTGAATTTTCTTTGTTTCTCTTATTCTTTTTTTTCCGCCTTGTTTTCTTCATACTCAACTCCTTTATTGTTTGGCTAAAATTGGAATTTCCTTGATGGCTTGTAATAATGGAATTTTAATGCAAACATTTCTCGGCTCATCACAGAAATCATAATTAGGCACCATAATTTGTTTTTCTACACCTCTATCGATTTGTAATCTTTCCGAAGGGAGGTATAGAAGTAGATGTAGATGGTTGCTCTAATACATGAGTTGAATTTATTGGATCTTTTTGCTTTAATTTTCGGTGTTTGGGTCTTGAAAGGATGTGTCTTCCTCAAGACTTTTATTCACGTAGAGAGTCTTCCTCGGAGTTATCTTGTTCTTGTATGATCACGAAGGTTTCTTCTTTTCAAGTATTCTTCGAGACCTAAGTTGAACATCACTAAGGTCTAGAGGAGTAATTAAATAAGTTGGAAGCCCATTGGCCTTCTATCATGTATGTGTTACGAGGATTTTTTATGTGGGGTTTGGTATGGGTTGAGCGGGAAATTGATTTGATTTTTTGAGGAATGGTAATGAAAGTGGTTGATTTTGATGTGGTTGGTTTTGATGATGTTGTTGAGGATTTTGTTGAAGATTTTGAGGAAAATTTTGTTGAGGATTTTGAGGATAAAAATGTGGGTATGGTGGATGCGTCAGTATGGGAGTATCTTCCATAGGGACTTTGTGATCCTTGTGCCAAAGTTTGGAGATTGATTTTGAAATTGAGGCCAAGGTTGCGCAAGAATTCGAGGTGGAGGTTGATTATACATTTGATCATGGAATCCTTGTGTTTGAGGTCCACAGCAAGGCCTTCTAGATACAAGATTGATAGAATCTGTGGAATGCGTAGGAGTTTCCTCTGAAAAGACAGCAGTTCGGGAAGAGAAGGAAAATTCTTGGGTCTCATGTTTTTCAGAACAAATGACACATGTTTCTACAACTTTTACATCCAAAGGACACTCTCTCGAGGCATGTTTCTTTCTACATTTGAGACAAAAGATTTCCAAGGCATCGGATTCAGCTTTTTGCTTGTTTTGTATCTTAAGGGTGTCTATTTGTTCACTAAGACTCCCTAAGAATATCGAATTAAAATCATCGAAGCATGTGTCATATTTACGATCTACTTGCGGCTCCCAAAAACGAGACTGCCCTTGCAAGAAGCGGGATCTCTTGGACCTTTTACGATTTTAGATTTCCCTCTTGAAAGGTTGATACATAACTCGGATATTTCGGGTAATGTGAGTTGTGATATATCCCCCTTTTCCCATCATGTTAAGGATATCCAACCATTCATCCCTAATTGTTTTCAACAAAAGAGCTTTTAAGGTGTCTTGATCTAGGTTTTCCATTTTTGCTCTTTTGATGTTGTAATTAAATCTCTCCAACAAATCTTCCAAATTTTTCATCTTCTTTTTGTAACATCTTAAACACTTCTTCCTTATGATTAACTTGACATACAATAATCCAAATACCTCTCTAGAAATGCTTGTTTCATGTCTTCCGTAACCTATTAGAACCACTTGATTAGACTCATAAACCACTTCAATCTTGCTCCTTTCAAGGTTGAAGGGAATAATTTCGGTTTTGAGCATCTTGTAAGTAGTCATAAGTTATACACGGAACTTGAATTCAAATAGGAAGGTTTCGGGATCTTTAGTTTAAGTCCATAGAAGTTTGGAAGGATAGAGGGCGAAATGTTTTTCATGGTTGTATTGGTTTCTTCATCAATTATAGGGAACCCAAAGAGCTTCCTATTTCTCTTCTACCTCTTCCCTCCATCTATACCTCCCCTTCTCCTCTACCTCTACCTCTACCTCCAAATAGTGTGTGTTCTCCATTAAAGACTCCTCCTCCTCCTTCTTCTGCCATGGTTGACTCTCTGACAGAGTAGGAAGGTTTGTGTCCCTAACGAGAGTCTTTAAATCTTCTTCTATGGAAGGTTCGGTGGATGAAATTAAAATTTTCTCTAATGGAATAGGCGACCTTAGATCTTCTAGAAGTCCGGGATCGGTAAAGGATGGAATGTGGGTACGAGTTGAAGGTGTACTAGCTGCGGATCTAGATAGAAGCAGTGGTGTTCTAGAAATCAAACACCTTCTCACGCTTATGAATCTTCCCCTTGAATCTCTCTCCCTATGCATATAATTGTTTTTGGATGCTAAGAAACAAAGGTTACCTAGTTTTCACTTCCCTAGGCAACGGCGCCAAAATGTTGGTCTCAACCTAGTCTCCTAAATTGAGTTCATTTAATTGTCAACCGGGGTTGGTAAGCTGAAGTGAAGTGTCTTGTATCTACCTAGGTGTTTGTTTCCTAATGCGTTGTGTTTAGTGTTTTATGATGTTTTTGGTCTTTTGTGATGATTTATGATGTTTTGGTCTTTTTGGTAGTTTTGTATTACAGAAAAATTACTAGAAAGCTAGTGGAAAGGAAAACTCTTGGTTAAAAACGGAGTGAAGCCTAATTGGTTGATGACAAATGACAAATGCAATTTTGTGATATTAAAACATAATCAAATCTAAACTATGACTAAGAAGAAACAAAGCTTGATAATGACTTTTAAGCAAATGATTCAAAACATAAACTCAACTTGTCCAATTCTTTCATCAAAGGTATTTTTGAGAGAGAGAGCTTGAGAAATGGTCGGCTAAGTATGCAAATTCTTCTAACTAAACAATTAAACAACTAGCTTATAATGATGCAACATTTTATCCATGATTAGAGATTTGTTGAAGCATATTTGGAGAAAAACATTGATACCATCATAAGATCTCTACTCTAAGACTAGTTCCTATCTATTACTGCAACTTAGTTAATCATCACTAAACCTTGCCCAGAGTTATAGATTTCTTTTTAAAGTAGTATTTTGAGGAAAGGATCTGTTTATGAAGTAGTAAAAAGAGTTGCAAAAGTACCTCGAGGAATACTGAAATAATCTTGTCTTCTGTTCATATGGTTACATGAATCAATTATAAAATTTGGAACAAGAAGAGATTTTGTAAATAATGAAGGCGAGTATTGTTAGAGATTTAACAACTAATGTAATATAATATGCGATGGATGACGATGAATTGTGGAGTGAAGATCGTCGGTTAAGCTAAAAGCCCCGATCTTAAGATGTCACTAGTCTAAAGCAGTGTTGAACTAACAAAGTCATTATCAAACTCAAAACAAAATAAGCGAGCATGAGTTAAGTCCAATTAGACTCAGGAGTATCCTAACTAAGTTATCATGCATTAATCTATGGGATTATACGGCTTTGTTTTTCCATCATGATTGGTATTTTGGAAGAGTTTCTTAGAACAATCCTATTTGTACAATTCGGTGCAAATGCAAACATAAAGTAGAAAGCAATTTAAAAACTAAGATGTCACAAGCTTGTCTCCTACCCATCATTATGATATTTTGGAAGAGCGTTTTAAGAGCAAGGCAGCTATGTTACTTATTGAAAACAAACAATGGAAACATTCATTATCAAGTCATGCCTTAGACATCATAAGGATTTTTGGAAGAGTTTCTTCTTTTGGAAGAGTGTTTAGAACAAGTATAGCGTGAGTATTGAACAAAAGAAAGTACAATTAAATCCTACAACACTATAGCCATTTCCCATTCATTATCATGATCTTTTGGAAAGTTTCTTCTTTTGGAAGAGTTTTAGAATAGGCTATAACTATAGTGGCTAATGAAAACAACTCACAATTCAAACTTCAAAAACGTAAAGGCAACTAAGATACTTATCTAAATTACGCGGAAATAAAACCGTGCGAGGAGCGAGGGCCCTCACACAGACGGAATCTAACTCCAAATCAAATCAACGCTTTCAAAACGATGTTGTCTTCTTCATTAAAGGAGAAATAACTTGAACGGAGGTAATACAACGTCTTCAAAAATGTAGCATAAAATCTAAGCAAAATCCCGAGCAAATCTAGCCTATCTCTCGGTTTCCCAAGTGTTTTTTATAACAAATTTACATAACAAGACTTGCAACAATTCGAGGGGATCATTGTCTTTCCTTATCGAAATCATACTAGGACTCTTAAAGTGGCAACGTAAAAAAAGGAAAGGACATACGAGGACTAAGACAATCCTATTAGAAATCTGCTTCCTTAAATGAGTTCCCACGTACCAAAACCATATCAGGGTCGGTTTTCCTTCATGGTGAGCAACGAAAATGTAGACATGACGTGGAATATATACCCATATGTGGTTTTCTTGAGAGGCCACCTGGAACATGCATCGAATCTTAAGGAACAAGCTGAAGTGCCGGTTAGCTACGAATAATACATATTCTATGACTAATTCAGATCAGAAGAAATGCATTATAATGACAAAAATCACAAAACTTAGCAAGTCGAGTCATGTTAATCATTCTAAAAGTAATTTTAACTAAATTCATTGATCAATTGGAGTGCAGGATAACAATGGAAAAAGGAAAATGAGGTAAAGTAGGATGAAAGAAAGCACAATCTTGAGGCTCAACACTTAATTTACTACATGTTATTTTTGTTCCACTAACAATCTAACAAACTAGTTCACTTGTTACTTGCTTGTCGGGAAAGCATCCTCCCTATTAAGCACATTTTTATTTTTTCAGCCCATGCGTAGAACACACTACAACATCAATGATAACCTTGTTTTATGAAAGTTGTTAGAATGCGGCGGAACAAAAGGCAAGTTGTGTGGATAATGGAATATGCCAAGTGAATGCCATCGAATCCCATAAAACTCCCCTCCAATACTTCTTTGGAACCCCTTATGATGTAATCTTGCTCCTGTGTTTGACCATCACATACCATGGAAACCCATTCTAGTACTACTATAGAGGAAAATAAAAATGGAGACATGACATAAAACAACATAATTTTCAAGAGGATAATGGCCATGAAGAGATGGACTCTATTGATGCATTCCTTAAGGTGAACCCAGTCTAAATAGGATTTAAGCTTTTCTCTAGTCACATGTGATCCTATATATGACATAAACACAATTATATCAGGTTACAAAATTTTTTCCGCATGATCAACTAAGTTAGTCCATTGAGCAACCATATCGGGTGATTCGAAGCAAACACTATATAGGCGCAAAAGAGAACTTTCACATTCAAGATCCAATAGCAATTCATCATCAATGGGTGTCCTTGATATATGGTTCACAGGTGTGCAATGATTCATTTTCCAAATAAGATCTCAATCTAGTGGTAGTGGACAAGTTGCAACATATTCGGTCCAAACATAGCCGAAGCTTCCCGACATCCTTTCCAAAAGCATTCTAATTCTAAGTATTTTGCAGAATTTTCTTATCATTGTTGTGTGCATGTGATTAGGAGCGACCAAAGGAGGACGAAAATCACTATGCAGGTTCTAGTTGGAGCCACCATCCATGCCTTCCTTGCCTACCAATTTAACAAACAACAATTATGAGTGGGTATTATGTTTACAATGAGAAATATCATTATATGAGCATGATCAATCAATGGATTGAAGCGACTTTAACACAAAAAAACCTTTGTGCTTCTTCAACATTCTTCCACATGATGTAGATTTACATGCAAAGTTTATTGAAGTTGTGAATGAAGTTCCAAAATATACTTATCTTAGGTTACATTTCATTATTTTGCTTCTCTACCAAGCATAAAGGTAAAATCAATGGTAAAGATGAATTCTACCTGGGTTGGTTCACCGGTGGTTATATGATCTTACTTGACATGTTGCATTATCTTAAATTATAATAGGATAGGACAAATAAGATCTTTGGCATGGACATTAGAGTAGTTGAATATTTTGTCTTCATCATCCTAACATAGTTCAAATTTTTCTTTTGTGATTTTTATTTCATTGATGTGATGTTATTTCTATGCTTTAGTTACTTACACATTTTGCTTGGTTGGATGTTATTTCAATTTCCCAAAATAGTTGTTATTTTATTTTGATTTTGTTGCTATGTATGATCGAATATGATTTGGTCTTATTCCCTTGTAGGTTCTTAATGTTAAGCTTTTAGGTCATAGATGATATATTTTGGGGTTCTCACATCCTCCCTGGTAGAGTACGCGGCTGAAATTAGAGCGCGGTGTTACTCGTCATCGGTGGCGATGCATAAAAATTTCTTGACACACATAATTTTATCCTGTGTAAGCCCAAGGTGACAAGTCAAATCCTTGTAAAAAACCATGTGAGGACATGTATTAGGCATCCCACACCTGGTGTCTTGTATTTTCTATTTGTATTCATTGTGATTGGTTGGGCCATGCCTAGTCTCTTGAGAGCCTCATCTTGGCGATCTCGTCCCTAATCGGATTGGAGGACCTTGAGAGGTTTTTTTTTTTTTTTTTTTTTTTTTTTTTATGAGGACTCATGGTTCTATGGGAGACTTGTATTTGTATGTTTTCTTAGTGGTGTATGGGAAATCCAACCTACGTCAAAATGCACCTATGTCATTTCCACTTGGTTAGGGTCTATCGAGTCTATAGGTGACCTTGGATATGGTGTAGTATTCATTAGCACAACTCTCGAGCATAACAATGTCTTGAACAATTTTCATGTTTCTCGAGGCGATTCACGATTCCTAATGAGAATTGGTCTGGTGGTCAAAATTTCAACTCGGTCTCATATGGAAGAGTTTAGAGAGACAAAGATATACCACATAGAAATTTTCGGATATGGGCGGCGGTTGAAAAGTTATGGTTGGTCAAAATGCAGTCCAACGAGTGTGCATGGAAGGTTTTGGGAATATATCTTAGGACGTTCCATTTTTTAGGATATGCATCACATTCAAGTGATATACTTAGCAAGAGGAGTAAAACCCACATTTTAGAAAAATTATATTGTACGGTTTGTAGATCCTCAATTTTGACCATATTTCAAGGGTTTGGCCAGAGATGATGTGGCACAAAAGGCGAACTTTTTTAAGCGGGAAATATTTTTGAGGGGTGATATTATGTGGCATGATGTGAAAAAATAGTACAAAACTCTTAGGCAAAGGGGGAATTCCTAGGCTAGAAAAAAAATAGGGTTGAATTGCATTACCAATTTAGCGAGAAGAAGTAAAAAGTCACGAAAACTAGTCGTTGGAGAAACTAAATTCCATGAGGACATTAGAGCTTCATGGAACGAATTTCACGGGGAAAAATGGTTCTTGAAAATTAAATGCCAAAATTTATCCAAGTCCAATTGTGAGGGAGAAATGGAATTAAAAAAATGTGCATGTTGAATTGTTAGAGGACTTTCAGAGGCATTAAATAAAGTTTGCTATTTTGGCCAAGACCACATTGGGTACTTTCAAATGGATAGTCGTTAATTTCCTTGGAAAAATACTTAATTGAACCCCTTGAGGTATTAAATGAATTCTATTGTAATATTTTTCGAATTAAAAATGCTAAGTCTAGGAATGTGAAATACTAGCATTAAATTATTGAGAGAATCAACTTCATTTAGCTAGTAGTTAACTAAACATTACAGAGTGTTATATATATAAATTTAGCTATCTCTTATTGTAAGGTGTTTGTTAAAGAGATTAGTGTTATCTAATAAAAAGAGCTCATTTTATTACAAACATTTTTCTACATTGTGGAGTGGATTTTGTTGGTGTTTTCCTCTTGGTATTGCTATGGTTATTTGGCATTATAATTAATTTTATATTTTGCATGATTTGTAAAGATTATCCTAAAACTAATATTCTCTACCATTGAGGAGCTATCTAGATACGTGGTGACGAACACATAGTTTTTAAACGGTCATCATGAACGGAAACCCGATCAAACGGTTGGTTCATTAGGAAATTAGGTCAAGCAGGAAAAAACCTGGTTTAAGAAGTCGACTTCGCCAAAAAATCACAAAAAATGGACCAAAACGATCGAGTTTATGATGGAATCAACGGGTTTATGGACAAACGTATGTTAAATGCATAAACTAGGCTGATTCATTTCAAGGGCGAAGTGACGGACGGTGATGGACCCACATGGACTCTTTTGGATGCTTCCTAGTTTTTTTGGAGGGAAATTAAGGGTTGTTTCCCTCCAAAAAAACCCTCTCAAACCTTTAAAAGGAGCTCACGTAATATTCCTAATGGAAAAATTTACGAGTGATAACAAATACAAACGACACATTTAACACAAAAATTTTACACCAATCATCGAAAAACCAAAAACGCTCCAAAATATGCCAAAAGGGTCAATATTATTATATATCTTTGTGGGAGTACAATATGAATTATAAAGTTTGCTGGGCTTGCTCAAAGCTCAAACTCACAGACGGTGGATGAAAAATCGTTTCCCGATTCTTGCGGGAACTCCCTCAACGAAAATGCAACGTTGGCCACTGTAATTTTTCAATGTTGGTTGTGTTGAGACCCCTGTTTGACCCCTTAAATCTACCCGGAAAATTCTGCCAAATTATTTATGGGATCCTTGTAAAAAACCGAAAAGGGTTTCCTCTAGTTTTGACACTCCAAATTTGACCCCTAATTCCCAACACTTCTCCTTTGCTAGTAAATTTCGGTCTGTAGGAATTGTTTTCTTTATAGCCCTCCAAAAAATAGTGGGAAATATCCCCTTGGATCCCTTCTAACTCCCACAAAACAACCCGGATCCAAATGCCTACGGCCCAGAGACCACCCACAAAAACTCCCCTCAAATACGCACGAGGAGCAGGACAATCTTTTGCGTAGGCTCTGCAAGAGATATTCGTCTTGATGGGATGGGCTCCTCTACTCTTGTAATCCTCTCCTCTCCTCGAAAAATTTGACAAGGAGTGTCCGATTAAATTGTGTGGCTTCTAATTCTCGACACCCAACTCTCCAAGGACTGTAACTTTGGTTATGCATCCCCGGATAAGCTTAGAAAATTTGTGGCACATTTTCTATGCCTCTCACGCCTCCACAAAACAAAGGTGATGCCCTCTAGGGTGGCACTCATAGTCTACCAAAAAAAGAGAGCGGGATTTCCTCCTTGGGAAACTATGGTTCTCAACGGCCTTTTGTGAGTCATTTGAACAACTTGAGCAACAATACAATTTTCAAATGATCAAAATCCCTTCTATTTATAATTGCTTCTCCCCTTCCTTCATGTGGGATCCCTTCACTAGGAAAATCGAACTCCCTACTTATCCATACTAATTTCCTAACTTGGTAGTATGTATTTCTTGGAGAGGTGGCGCCCACATTCCACTAAGTGATTAATTTAAAGCCCTTTGTCCTAAGTGATTTTCCTCCAAAGCGCATGGGCCCAATTTGACAAAACTAAAAAAAATTGAAATCTTCTTAACAAATTATTTAGAAAGGGACAATACGGTCCTCCCCTCCCAAATGTTTCTTATCCCTAAGCAAATGTAAAGGCTGGGTCTTTCGCAAAATCTGTTCACTCTCCCCGTGGCATCCTCATCTGGTAAATCCTTCCACTTAACCAAGTCTTCATGGATGACCTTGTTCCTCGATTTCACTCTCCCATGTCTCCAATATGGCCTCTCATGTCGGAACTGGTTCCTGATCATCCGGTGGAGGAAACTCGGTGGTTGATGTGATCCATTGTCCCGGTTCCTTTTCCCGGGAAAAGAGACATGAAATACATTGTGAATGTTTGAATCTATGTGGGTAGCTCCGGCTCATAAGCTACATCCCCCGACCCTCCTGGTCCTGCTGTACGGCCCATAGAAAGCATGGCTTGAGCTTCTTTTCCCCTTTCAACTTGAGTAGAAGACTATCGGTAAGAGTTTGCCAAGCACGGGTAGACCATGTCCCCATCTAAAACTATCTCTCCACCTATCTTAGGTCAGTGTACATATTTTTGATTTTGTACCACCTTGAGTTGTCCTTGAGAGCCCTAAGGATCTATTGGTCTCTTGGACCCAATCATTTTCCTTAGGACCCTTCTATCTCCAAATATCATGTCAAAAAAATAAATTGCATCATAACCATAAAAGCGCTCGGAAAGGGGACATACCAATCGACATGTGGTAAGTGGTGTTGTATGGGGAACTCCCACCCCAGGTGTAGCCACTTCACCCACACTCCTTATTGTCCGTAACATGGTGCCAAATTGCCCTCCAACCATTTGTTCATGATCTCGGTACGCATCGGTTTGTGGGTGATAGTTGGTCTTTGGTGTAAGCTCGGTCCCACATTTGGAAAAACTCTACCAAAAATGCTCCCATGAACCCTCTTGTCTCTGTCACTAACTATGTTCATTGTGAGTCCATGCGGTCGAAACATCTCCTAAAATAAAATTTTGGCCACACAGCAAGTACGAATATCTCGATGAGATAGCAAATAAATGAGCGAATTTGATCGGTCGATCCACCACCACATAGATACAATCTCACCCTTGTGTAGTTAGAAGCCCCATGATGAAATCCATGGACACACTCTCCCACTCCTTCTGCGGAATGGGAAGTGGTTGTAATATACCGCGTAGGGTGTGACAACTCCACCTTGTTCCTGCGACGAGGTCATACAATCCTGTCGTGCCTCAATATGTCCCCCTTGAGCCCCCACCAATAGAAACTCTCACGGATAGCACGATAAGACTTGAGGAAGCCCGAGTGTCCTTCGAAGGAAGTCATGAAGTTTGCCTATGTAACTTTATCCTTGGTGGGATCTTGGCACTAAGTATATCCGGTCCTTGCGATAAATCCGTCATTTTCATCACACAGAATATATCATCCCCATGTGTACTTATCAATATCTCACGGGCATGTTTGTCCTTGGAATACTCAACCAGAGTTGAGCCTTCCAATCATGAGAAACCGTCCATCGGAGATAGTATTGGAGGCCTCAGAGAAATTGATTTTTCTACTATGTTGTGCTTTTCCATCACGTACTAAATCTTGAAATCATAAGCCTAGAGCTTAATCACCCTTTTTGCTTCCTCTCCTGCAATGTATTTCTCTAGGAAAAATCGAGAAATTTGTTATTGTTATGGTGTGTTTAGTGCACGAGGTGTACTAAAACACGTGCTTGGTAGGAATGGTTGCAACCTACAAGCAGCATGGTCTAAGCAAAAATAATTGTTAGATGGTTAATGGAAACATACTAACATATAAAACAAGCTAGTTTATGGAACATAGTATGTTGCAAATAAGAAGAAGAAACAAAACTACAATAAAACACAAACAAAATCTCAAATGAGTCAACGAGCCAATAATTCAAATGAAGAACTAATCCCCTCTCTTATTAACCACTATTAGTAAAGAAAAGGTAGAAAGTTGCACACTTGCAAAGGATCCCTTAGAGCTATGGAGCTCTAATACCCAATGCAAGGAGGGCTTTACCCTTGAGCTGGTTGTGGAGGCCTCTCTCTTCTCTAAGGGATTTGAGTTGTTGGAGTGGCCAACTAAATCCTCGACTCTATTGTTGCTCGGATCACATATTATTTGGTTTGCTCATGGTAAATTTGGCCAACATATAATGTGTTCTCATTTTTTCTTCTCATGGTGGAAATTTATAGTCAAATTCAAATCCTTCTTCCCTCTCTTGGTACACTTGTAGATAGTTAACCAAGAGTGGGGGTTGATTCCTTTGTGTGCTCACTTGAGGTATCAAGGTGGCTCTAGGCGGTTGTCCTTGAGGCTGCCTCAAGTGGAGAATCTTCTCTCGAAGTGTGTCAAGTGATCTTGGATGGTGACTTCCTCCATGCTTAGGACCGCGTGGATTTTGAGGGAAAGTCGCGCGAGAGCAGGCGCGCCCCTGTGAATAAAAATGCACGCGAGTACATTTTGCATGTGTCTTCGGTGAAACGATTTGATATTTTCCTCTTGACCTTAGAGATTTTTAAAATTTCAATTCTTTGATGTTTCTTAGCCCTATAAATCCTTCTTCTTGACATTTTATAATGTCGTTTTGTTTGTTTGATTTTCTAGTGATAACGAGTTTCCCCCTAATGTGTGAGGTATAGGAAGAGCGCTTAAGAGCCAAAATACATCATAGTTTTTACATTTTTTTGTGTAACTTTGTGTTGAGAGAAAAGAGATACATTATTGTACGGCCCAAGGTTGGAGACCCCTTCTGATGGTTAAAATAGGGACCATATTCGTCGGAAAACTCACAAAGAGATAGTATGATATAATAAATACAATTTTTCTACGAGGCGAGCTGTCCATGGTCGTGATGCTTTGGTTGATTAAACAATCTATATGACGGATAAATTTTATGTCGAGTTCTTGATATGGTAGTGATATGCTAATTTGGTCGATGACGATGATTGCTAACACCCTCTAGGGAGTTTTTCTTTAACAATAGGTTATTTGTGGTGCCCACATGCAATATTGGTATGGCATATAACTACTCATTGTATGCATGGGTGTATGGTGATTATTTCAGTGTAAGCATTATTTGAAAGAGATGCTTATAATGGCACCGAGTCTTCGATGAATTTGGAAAAGAAATGGTTTGAAGTACGATACCATCTTGACATGAAAGCTTGTGTTGTATTCGAATGCGGGAGGATCGATGACATCTATGGTAATGATTATTCCCACGATGCCACCGATGATGCCCCTATTGAGATGAGGAGCCATCCAATCTTGCTTCCTTTTTGGAAAATGGTTGTTGAAGTCGACAAAGGGAGCCTCAACCGAACGAGAGAGCTACGTGCAAGGGACCGAGTCTCGGATATGATATTTTTAACATAGGCATGATGGCGAGCTTGGTTGAACACGCGATGATGGGAGATCGGTAGCCCAAGTTTGAAGCATGAAAAAAGCAAGTTCGCGACGGTCATAGCAATTTCTAATGAGGAAAGCCATGCGGTCGGTAGGACATCCGGGGTGGGTATATGTTGGTTATGAATGTCGTGGTGGCATTGCATGAAAGGTATGATGCTACGACTAAGGGTGATTAGGGGCTAACGCCATGGGAGAGAAATGGATGGATGGGTGGGATGTTCTCCTACGAAATATTTGTAAACTCGCCAAAGAATTAAAAATATGGGTTTGGATTGTACAAAACACGAGAGATGGGTGCCCCAAAAACATAAAAATGATCGCGCACTAATTATGTGAGGAAGGTGTTTTCTTTGAGGGGTGGGGGCCTAGTGGAGGCTGGTCTCGGTGTGGGGATGATGAAGTGGATGGAAAATATCGCGAGATGGGCTATCTTTGATGGGGGATGGTAGGCCAAATGCGAGACGTGGTGGTGTGTCCTTCGATCTTCTTGTGAAAATGGTTACCCGAGGAAAAGGGTTTTTTATTTTGATATGGTAAAACTTGACTTGATGCATGGTGGATGAATGATCATGAAGTGCTTCCCGGATTGAGGGGATATGGCCATGGTGTCATATTTTTGATGCATGGTCTACTTTGAGTGATGGATTCCATGGAGGGGAGGCTTTACGGAGCCCGGTGAGGATGTTTATCATGTGCAAGGTGGGGATATGATAAACATGGTGGGGTTTGGAACCTATGGTTGGTTGCTTATGGAGAAATGATGTCGGGGATATGCATATTTTCTTTGGGACTCTATCATGTTGAGGTAGAATGATACCTACTCTATAACCTTCGTTGCGTAGGAAATAGGTGGTTTGTCGTATAATACCTACAAAAAAATTCCCCAGTGAAAGCATATTTCTCATCAAAATATATTGACAACATGTGGCGAATGAAAATATGTTAAGAGGGCATACTTTGTCGGAACTAAAAAAATAATTTTTTCGGAGACGTGAATGTGTGGAGTCTCCTTGTGCATTATGAGGTGCGTGATCTTGTGTTGCTTTCGGTTTCAATTGGGCTCTCGAGGCTCTCTTTATGGCCCTTCAAACAATTTGAAAAGGGTGACATATAGGCCAATATGGCACATTTCAACTCATTTGTGTCATTTGAGTGTTTGAGGAGTTTGAGGTCGAGGGGGTTCTTTCTTTGAGCTTTTCTTCTTAGTTGTGGTCGGCTTATTGCACCGAGATTCATGTCTTGCTAGATTCAAGTAGGCCCCTAGAACGTCTTGCATTTTTATTTTTCCGGTGTAAGCGGGCGGTGTCACGTTAAAATGGGTTTGTACGGAACCCTATAAAAAATTTTCCTTGACCACGCATACGATAAAAGGGCGAGGCTTGAAATCTCCATGAAAAGCGGGGATTTGTGCACAAATATCGACGCACAGCGTTGCATTTTATGTATGACCTCTCGCACGTGCAAGATACGGATGCGTGGTCGGCGCGCACATGCGAGAACAAAGCGAAAAGTAAGGTTATTTTGAAAAAAAATTGGGAAATTTTTAGATTTTTGGTGTTTTAATGTCAACGTGTGTGTACGTTTTTGGTTACGGGATGTTGTGGAGGAGAGAGATTGGTTTGAACTCCTCATGGTTGTGGCATAAGATGCCAATGCTCATTAGCGAGTTGACTCAATGGGCTCTTCTCAGGATTCCTTGGGGAATGACCTCTAACGATCAAAGGATCGATTGCGTTACACAGTCGTTACTAGAACATGCGGTGCAAAGTGATGGTGTTGCGAGGGTGTGACTTGGCTATCCATCCGGAGACGAATATTTATTTCACGACGAGGGTCTATTGCCTCGGGGTGAGGCACTCCTCTATCCACTCCCTCACGAAGAGGGTGATCTTCGGCGTTTGCGGATATTCATTGTGGCGAGGCGCCTCTTACGGAGGGGTGCATCTTGTGCTTGCTCGGTGACAGGACCTAGCCGAAGCGGTGTGCTTTGGCGATGATTGTGGGGGCGCGCGGGGCCGTCGTCGCCGCATAGGGTGTCGAGGCCACGGATTGGTGTTCATGGCTTAAGCTTTGGGCATTTCTTTGAATTTTCACAGTAATTGCTATGACGAGGATGCATTAACTTGACTAGCAAAGTTCCGGGATGGATCTAAGCTATTTACATATGCTAGCATCCTTTGTAGCAGTATGTATGAGAGAGTGGTGTTGTTGCGGCCGTGGTGGGCGTACTGCTTGGTCACTCGGACCCTCGTATGAGGAGATGGGCCCAGTGATGCCTCACGTTGGGGGAGGTGTGGTGGGTCGTTCTTGGAGACACAACCACCAAGGCTTGGTTTGAGAGCCAACCCTCGAGATGTTCCTCCCATATCCATACGTTGGGATGGACTATCGAGCGGAACCAAAATATGGGTCTTTCTGTTGGATGTGGCAGGGACTAGCGGTATGATTTTTGTGCTTTTTCTGCATTTGTTGAGTATTTATGATTTATATATGAATCGTGATGAAAATAAAACTTTTTGTGTTACTCTTGCATATTTTAGAGAGGTTGGGCCCCTTCCCACAACTCGGTTATTAGGACACCAACCGAGCCGGAGGAGTTCGGGAGCTCCTTTTGGTTCGGGGGCAAGTGGAGGTCCGATTCGGCCCCGGGGTGGAGGACACACAGTGATGGAGCTAACCCTTCTAGAGAGGGTAAGCGGTTGTACGCTGCGGGGTGTCTGTGATCGCTCGTGTTGAGGCGACGCCGGCGGCTCGTGGCAAAGATGGTAGGAGTAGCTCGTTGCTTGAGAGGCCTAAGCCCATGGGTCCCAGGATGATTGGGACAGTGGACAAGGCCGGCCCGGAGTATGCGACCCATGGGTTTTCGATGACTTAAGACGATGTCTGGTTAGAGACATTGATGACCGAGAGGGGCTATCGGCAGGCTTTGCGCCTGTGGCGGCTTCTTGTCCCCGGTTGCAATGGCTGCTGATTAGCAGATTAACGGCGGGAGTGAGGTCAGTGCCCAACCTGGCGGGACGCGGCCACAGAGATATTTTGTACACGGGGAAAGCACCCGTTATGAGGATGCTTCCCTTATTTTTAGTGATATATGTATATGTATTTTTTGGCTGACCGTGGGTTAGATACATGACTCATTGTTTGTACTTTCCAGAGACACATATTTTTTGGTATATATGAGAGATGTATTTTTTGTAGCTCTACATGATGTGTCCATTGTTTATATGTTTTCATGGATGTTGTGTATCATGATGGATATCTATCTTTTTATGTTTTTGGTTTTTATGTGATGGTTTATGTTGGGTGCAAATGCGTATACTTTTCTCTCCCATTTGCTTTGTATTTTCTATCTCTTTCTTATGTTAATTGTTCTAAAACACACAAGGTGAACCCCCTTTCCTTATCTTACATGGAATATTTGATTAATGAATTAATAGTCATGGAGATTTTACCTCTGCAAGTAATGCTCTGGTATTTCCATGATTTGGAAAAAGTAAAGGGATTACGGCTATGAGCCACGGAGCAACTCCTAATTTCAGCGTTATCTCCAATCTGTTGCAACTCGCCTGCTGAGACTCCATCTTACTGATGCTATTTCGACTTTTCATGGTTTCTTTTTTTGGCAACTCAGGTTGCTATTGTAACTAAATGTATAATTGTAGATATTGTTTGTTAAAGGAAATCTCGATTTCCTGAGACATTTGTATAAAGAGGGCCTTCGGGTTGTGAATGTGAGGTTAAACAAGAAAAGGAGCATAGATTTTTGTAACATAAGCATTTTTTATAATTAATTGAATGCATGGTATTTTGCTATCACAGCCATTTGTGAGTTTGCCGCATCTTTGATTAGAGTTGGGCCCACTCTTACGTCGGGTGTTGTGTTATCTTTCTTTTTAGTTCATATTTAGTTTGGTTTTGTAAGCGTTTCAGTATAATTTGCAATTTCTATGAATGCCTTTAATTGCAATCATTTAATTGTTGTTACAATAGTTTATCTGTTCATTAATTAGGCTTGTGATTCAATAGTAGGTTATGTGATTGTCTTTACATATCTTGTGCGCGTTAGTCTTGAAATAGCTAACATGCCCACAGGTTGATAATTGTACTTGGAAAAAATAGTTTGCATATTTGTTCACATCTGGACCTGTATTTGGGCGCCGTTGCGGGGGCTGACAAAGGTGCAAGAACATGATGCGATTTCTCCTGAGTTGATCTCTCATCTTGGGGAGAATTTATTGCCCTACTCAAGTCTCAAACTATAGTGTTCGTTTGTTTGCTTTTTATTGTTTTTTTTAGAGGCGGAGTCTCTCGTCTTGGGGAGGCATCATGCCCACCTTTCCCAAGTCACGAGCATAGCGTAATGTTTTTCCTTGCTTTGGTTTTCCATGGGCAAGTCTATCGTCTTAGGGAGGTGTTATTTACTACTGCTCTAAGTCCCCGAGCATAGTATTCAACTTTCTGTTTATTTATTTATTTTTCTCTTGAAAGAGCCAACTTAGCATCTGGGGGGAATTATTTGATTACCCTGCTTAGGTCTGAAACACAATCCTTCTTTTAGTTTTATTTTATTTTCTATTTGAACCTATTCTCTCGTCTCGGGAAAACCTATTATCATCCCCGATCACCGGCCTTTCTATTTTGATGAATTCTTCTCTCTGCAATTGTATGAACAAATATCTTGAATAAGAGGGGCATGGAACACCCCAAAGAAAGGAAAGGATATGGGGAGGGAGAGACGTATATCTCGGATATCATCGAAAAAGGCTAAATGTGAAGCATCCTCTCGCGTTTTCTTCGGGGTGGGGGTTCAAACAAAGTCGAAGGAAGTCGGTTGAACGGGGAGTGAACCATGGCATAGGAGAAATTATTTCGATGGCGGAAGAAGCAATAATAAGGTATCGGTGGAGGAGACATCCTGCTTTGTTAGCGGAAAGGGGAAGAAATAGCAAGCGAGAGGTCGGGCGGTGTTCAATTGGGGATAAGAACCTCGAGAAAGGAGTTTTCATCACCGCGAGAACAAAAGTGTTGTAAAGCCTTTTGCGGTTGAATTAAACAATTCCAATTTGGAAAGAAGTTCCTAAAGGATTTTGCATCCTCAAGGGACGGCGGAGTGCGGTAGAGCCTCCTACGATCGAATCACCCCAAGTACCGGTCACATAACTAGTTGAAAATCCGGGAGTGAATATTGGAGAATATTTATGGCACCTGCAAGTTCTTCTATTGATTTCCAATTGGAAACATTATAGGTGATTCAAGTCAAGCCCATTCTGCTGACTCTGCCTAATTTTCATGGGATTTCTTGAAGACCATCCACATTCCTCCCCAGATTTGAAATTTTGTCAAAGATATGATTATATCACTTAGATGCTCGAAACTAAAATATTTCTGCTACCTTAAAAGGGACAACCTGCGATGGTTCATGGGTTTAGGAAGGACTATTTCCTCATGGGATGCGATGAAGAAGTCTTTTTGGAGAAATACCAAGATTCTTGTAAATCCGTGACATTAAGGAGGAAATATTTAAGTTTGTACGGAAAGAAGGATGAGAACATGGAGAGAGTTTGTGTGGAACGATTCAAATATATATTGCGAGAGATCGAGCCATAGTGACCTGGATAAAGATATCACGGAAATCATCCTTCTCAGGGCAGGGAAGATTCCACGAAACTTAAGACATAGTAGGAAAGGGGGATGTTTAATAAGAATAATTTGACACCATATGTGACTTGTGCATTCGGTGTTCTGAAATTTTGCAAAGGAGGGAAAAGGAATTCGATCATTAAAGACATACGGTGGAGGGGGGGGGTTACAAAGGCGAAATTGGAAACCTATTTGGACAACCTAAGGAGGCGATATCCTAAGCACATTGTCGCCCGGATGGACAATCTGCAAGCAAAACATAAACAAATTGAGTTGGAAAATACTATGGCTATATTCTTTCCACGGTGCGAAAGAAGCATCCTTTGAAGTAATTCCCATTAAACACGATGGAATCTTGCGCAATTTGTGAAGAGACTCATGCGATGAGGTCATTGCCCTTCCTTGCCGGTGAAGGCAATTTTTCGAGGCAAGTGAAGAAAATGCGATAGAGCTTGTACTTCATGGGGCGAAAAAGCCGTGGCAACCTCGACCACTAGCTAACGAATCGGGTATGCTTAGGGACCCATCCCGATGTTATTTTAATAATTTTAATATGGGTCCCAGTCGCACCTTTTTCACCCATGTGGTCTCAATATCAATATCCCCCCTAGAAACAATGGGTTCCGGGTCGGTTTGAATCCTTCATGGAATGGGCGGCGTGGACCCTCTCCCTCTTAGTTAGTTTTTCCAATCTATGCCTCAACGGTAACTTCGGTTACCCTCCAATGTACCTCCGGAGTAACCCAACCCTTCGACCCCGGGTTCTATCCGGCCAAATCAAGATCCCTAATAATAAAGGGGTCAACAAACGGATACTCTTAACCTTTCATCTTATAACATTTATAAACGGGACTTAATGAGATAAACTTACGATGCGGCGGGTAGTAAATGCTCCCACTTCACCTATTATCATAAAATTAGATTGATAGTGAAGTTATAGAACTAGAACGAGAGGAAATTTGGGGATAAACTGAGACCCGAACATGACAAACAAAACAACTCCCCAACATGTTCTTAACCGGGATCGTCAATCCCTTACTGCCATATCTGAAAGATTAACCACAAACAAAACCCTCAAGCGAGTTTGACTTCTGAAGTCAAAATCTTTTTTGTCAATACCACACTACGAGGCTACGAGGGATGTACATATATGCAAAAACTCTCAAATATTACTTCTCAGAAACTGGGAAGACACCAAGGGATGCGGGTCGCCATTCATGTGATGGGTAGGTTGTCGACATCATGCTAGGAAAGACCATGCACATAAAACATGGAGACCTAGGAAACTCAATTCTAACGATTACAAATCAATGGGTTGAAATCTCAAATGTACTTGTGGATTTGGGTGCTGCCATCAATATTATTACCTCTGAAACAATGAATACATTAGGTCTCGGAAATATTAAGCCAACCCCTCTTTTATCTTGGAACTAGCGAGATAGGTCTACAACTAAACCGGTAGGGAAATTGGAAGATGTGACTATTTCGATGGATTCATGGCACTACTGTGGACCTCCTTGTGATACAGACACGACCCTCGGTTGGTGGTCACCCCATTGATCTTGGGAAGACCTTGTGGCGCGTATATGCTTACATAGGGTGCCAATGCAGGCATATGATCATATCAAATGGGACGATTACAAAGAATCTTACTCTCTACCCTCTTTGTGGAACCCGGTTATACGAAAAATGATTAACTTGATGAAACTCTACTAATAGAAGAACACAGACACGAAAATGAAGAAGTTAGACCAAATGAAGTCACTATTGGGTAGGCCCTTCAATTCAAAATAAGCGAGGACGATGCATGAAAACTTTTATTAATGATCACGTTCTTCCCGAGTCAACTCGTTAAATTTTAGAATCTTGCTAGGAGCTAGGAGACACGGAAAACTTCGAACCGGAAGACAAAATTGGTATTATTTGTAACCTCATCTCATGATAGCATTCGATTGAAATTGAACCGGGAAAAACACTCAATATCCTTTAATCTGTCTAAATCCTAGACAAAGTAGCTTTTAAAATTCCTTCAAGACCATCAAGAAGCTTTCTGGGATTATACCGATATGAAGGGATCCTTGCTAACTTATGTACTCATCATATTTATATTAAGGAATTCTTCGTAGAGACGGCCCAACGAAAAGGCAGAATCCTACTCTAAAGAAAATTATCAAAGAAGAATTAGAAAAATTATTGGATGTAGGTTTCATTACCCCATCTCAGAGATAGCCAATGGTATCTCCGCTAGTTATTGTTCCTAAAAAGAATGGTAAATGGAGTGGATGCGTAGATCTTCAGAGAAAGCTAAACAAGGCAACTCAAAAAGACCATTTCCCTTTGCCATTCATTGACCAGTCCTAGACACCTTGGTTGGAAAGAAATTATTTTCCACTTCCTAAGCCAGGTTTAACGGAGTATAACCAGATCCGAATGGCCAGGAAGACTAGGATAAAACAAATTTCACATGCCCATGGGGCCTTTGCATACGAGTTCTCCCATTTGGCACAATACAATGTCTTGCTGACCTTCTGGGGGTAATTATGGGAATTTTTCTGATTTAGTCGATGGCAGAACGTTGAAATCTATATGGATGATTTTACTCCATATGGAAACTCATTTGAAGATGGATTGACGAATGCGGAGAAAGTACTCAAAAGATGTATGAGACCCATGGATCTCTAGAAAATCTGATCCAAATTCCATATAATGAGGAATAAGGAATAGTATTGGGACATTTTCTCTCGGTTGTTGGAATTCGAGTTGATCGGCCAAAGTAAGTAATATTACATTTCCGTACGCAAACCCACACAAGTACGTAGTTTTATTGGTTGTGTTAGTTATTACGGGCCGCTTTATGAAAAATTTTCTAAAAAAATAACACATCCACTTTTTCAATTGCTAACAAAAAAGATGCGAATTCTTGTGGGTAGAAGGCTTGTGAAGAAGCATCTTTCACGAAAATTAAGGACAATTTTCAAGGCTCCAATCCTTGAGGACCTAATTTAGATTACCATTTCACATATATCTTGATGCTTCTCGGACAACGGTAAGAGTTGTTTTAGGACAACGGAGTAGACAAAACACCGTATGCAATTTACTATGTTAGAATTTAAATTCTGTTTGAATTAGATTACACGGTAGAGCGGAGAAAGAATTCATGTTGTCATTTATGCTATCAACAAGTTCTAGCACTACATCACGGGTATCCTACTTTGTACATACGATCATGCAAGCAATAGAGTATTTTATGGATAAACCTATCACTCCTTGTTCGTTTAAAGATGGTTGCTATTGCTTCAAGAATTTGATCTCACAATAGTAGACAAGCCCAGGGAAAGATAATGTAGTTGTTGATTTTTAAATACAGAATGGATAACAATGATGAATGCCACCTATAGAAAGTGGTTTTCCCGATGAGTATATTTTTGCAATTTCTACTAATCCTCCATGGTATGCGAGATATTGCTAACTATCTTGCTATAGGGAAGATACCCCATCATTTTTCATACGGGGAACAACGAAAAATTATTCATCACGATTACGATACTCTTGGATGGCGGTACCTCTTTCATACGGGAGCCGATAAGCAAATTTGGCACTATGTATACGAGACGATATTTATGAAATGCGAAGGCGCAACATGATGGCCCTTGTAAGAATTTCGGAGGATAAAAGGACGAGCCATAGGTGCTACAAATGGGATATTGCCTTCTATCTTTCGGGATGCACATAATTATGTTAGGAGTGGTAGTTACTTATTTGTAAATTCTTTGGTGTTGATGAAATGCCTTTGTAGGCATAGGTAGTCCTAGAACCTTTTGAGAAATGGGCTATCGCTTCGTTGGATTATTGACCCACCCTCTGACAAAAGGTTCAAATTTTGATATGTACAGTTACGTGACTAAGTGGGTAAACCAAAGATGTTGCAAAAGCAATAGAGCGGGTGGTTTTAGATTTTCTGTTGAAGAATTTTTTTGCTTGTAACGGTATAGAGATTTCGGATGGAGGAGCACAATTTACATCACACATGATAGCAAATCTTATTCGAAATATAGGATCAAGCACGGAGGTGACATCTCCATACCACCCCCGGAAAATGGAAAAGTGGAAAGCACAAAACAAGACATTGGAAAATATCTTGAAAAAGTTGTGGCATACCGTCGTCGGGATTGGGCTCAAAAGCTACGAGCTCTTTGGGCATATAGAATAACATGGGAACTGGCGGGTTTTCACCATTTGAGTTGGTTTATGGGAAATCCCCGTTGTTTCCCGATAGAATTTGAAATTAGTATGCCTGGAAACATGACTCTTACTGAATTTGGTTTGGATATTTTAGATGCCCGAAACGCAGAGCTAATCCAGCAATGAACTAGATGAAATCCGTTCAATGGTTGTCTAAAGGACTACTTCTATCCGACGACGGAGAGAATGAAATGACACGATAGTTTATCAAAACAAGGTGTTTCATAGGGGAGACTAGGCATTACTTTATGACTCCGTTTTAAGGATTTTAGGGAAAGATTTGCACTCCTTTGGATGGGACGGACCTTACGAGGTGGATGTTGTATTTGATAATGGAACGATCGGAGCTAGTCACAATTGATGACACAAGTGCTTCATTCATAGCAAATGGACATCACACAGTTATACCACCGTAACCTCAGGATGCTTTCATCAAACATCTCTCACGAGGAAATCTAGTTTGAAGGTTATCGAAGTAACGTAGATAAATCTTCCTCTACATCCTCGATCTAAAATAAATAAATGTAGAAATAAAAATAAAAATAAAAATATTAATAATAATAAATAAATGAATAAATACGTTACTATCTATTTTTTTGTCTTTTTCGGGGAGTTACTACTTGGGAGTAATGTTTTAGAGCTCAATTTTTCTAAGTATCATTGTTGTTACTCCTTGGATGTGGCTACTCATGATCTTGTTACTTAGTTCTTGCTACTCATGATGTTGTTACTTGAATTTGTTGCTACTCATGATGTTGTTACTTGGTTCTTGCTACTCATGATGTTGTTACTACGTCCCATTTGCTACTCATGATGTTGTTACTCGATTCTTTGCTACTCATGATGTTGTTACTCTTTGGTTGCTACTACTCGATGTTGTTACTCCTTGGTTGCTTTGCTACTCACGATGTTGTTACTCTGATGTTGCTACTCGTCATGCGTTACTCCGGATGCGTACTGCGGATCTTTTTGCTACTCGATGTTGTTACTCCAAATGTTATTACTCCGGATGCCTGCTATCGTCATGTTTTTACTCCGGATGTTGTTACTACGGATGCTTCTACTCGTCATGTTGTTACTCCGGATGTTGTTACTTCGGATCTTGCTACTCGATGTTGTTACTCACGATGCTATTACTCACGTCTTTGCTACTCGCGATGCGCATTACTCCGGATGTTGTTACTCGCACTCTTTGTTACTCCATCTGCATCATTGCGCGTCGTTATTCTACCAGCCGTCACTACCTCCCGGGTAGGCTACCGAATGCGTCTCCACTTGAATTTTATGATTTTAAATAAATATTCCATGTCAAGACATTAATCATCGCGGACGAAAACTTTTAATTTGGGGGGTTACGCTGTCATAACCCAACGACAACTATGATGATTTCAAAATTCATTATTACAACTCCATGTGTGGTACACCCTACAATCCTTACCATAATCCATATAATCATTAAATATGTATTGGGATCTACAAAATGCATGTGATACGGACCGATCAGTCCTTTCCACCTCATATAAAATAATTACTATTCCATTCATCGCACTTACCATACGTTTTCATGATTTTCACTTGTTTCTTGAGAATTACCATCTGTATTTACCATTACTACCCCTCATTTCTCACCATGTTGTTTTGAAAAATTTGGTACCCACCACTCCGTCCAACGGTCTGTTGTTCCACGAGTCTTTATTCTGATCTCCATAGGATGTGTGGTGTTTGTGTGGCATGAACTTCAAAAATACGATCCTCGGTCATGATAATCTAGAGGCATGGCAAGTTTTTATTATTATTCGGGATGGGATATCTACTTGATAGATTGCAAGGGTTTGATAAAGGAATCACAATGGATGTTAGCAGCAATTTGGATGAGAATTGCTTGGGTAGGAGGATTAGAAATTCTGTCACATAAAGTAATGCGAAGTTAACGGGCCCCAAGACAGGCGACAATGGTTTCCTAGATAATTCCTCTCCCGAAGTTTCTCAAATTGTTCTTGTAGGCGGGGAGAAAGCATCGTTCCATGAGAGAGGATGTAGGCTCAGTGCATTGCCATATCCATGGAAAAAAATAAACTTTGAGGTTTTGTAATGAAATACATAGCCTGCCGAAGAGATGAGCCACAACTCTATTCAAATATCATTTTAAAATTTTGACTCTGCAATTTCCACAAGCTCGGAGTGAATTCATGGCATTTTCTTTTTCTATTAAAACAAGTATGACACATCGCACGGTTGCTCGGCGTTCACGCTAGATGCCCACTTGATTCTCTCCAATCATGGATTGGTTCGGTTTATTGGTCATGCGTGCAATAGTCGATTTCGAGTTCCTTGGGTAGAACTGCGAATCATCGGAAGAAGAGATAGCATACGCCGTGGCTGTAGAGAAGAAGAACTAGTCTCTCTTGGTACAGTTTAGTAGAGGAAGAACATTCGGAAGGACATCGAATTAGACCAAGAAGAACGGAAGAAATGGAGATGGAGATTGATCGGGAAGAACTGAAAAATGGGAATATAGGGAGAGGCAATTGGTGATACAATCGAGGCTTCCACACAAGAACCATCCTCGCTGAAGAACCCACGGATGAAGGAATTATGGATATCTTGCATGAGGTTGAGACTATTTTATAGTCATCAACTCGTTAATGAAGAACATGAAGGTGGAACATCGAGGAGAGAGGGATGGAAAGTGATGTTGTTTTGCAACAAATATGAATATTGAAATAAGTGGGGGTGTTACACAAGGGCCACCACGATTCGACGAACGAGGAGACGAGAGAATAAGTAATCCACGAAGTCGGCATTGTTCACAAGAACTAGTGTTGACCACAAGAAAGGGAAAGAGAAATGCATGGAGAACACATGAAGATAGAAATGACCCGCAAAGCGATACTACCCCACAAGAACCAATATCGATTGCGAGGTAGGAAGTAATGCATGAGCGGGGAGGACGAAGAAATGGTCCTCGAATTGATTTGTTCCACAGAACCGGCGTCGACTCCGACTAAAGTAGCAGATGTGGAAGTCCGACCCAAGTTTGAAATGAGGGATGACAAAGATATTCCTCGTTCTCTGCATTCCCATTCTATGATGCCTAGAGGGCCGAGGGGATTACGCTTGTCCCCCAACGATTAATGGAGGAAATAGTTGTTCTGATGTAGTCCCGTCAGCAAGGAAGGACATGGCTAATGTCGACTGATAATTGTTGAATCTTAGCGAGGCACCGAGGAGACTCACGAGGACGAAATTCTGTGGAAAAAGCTGGAACACAAGATGGTCGATGGAAGCCTTGAACAAGCAACAAAATTCCCTAAGGTAAATGCGAGAAGAAAATTCCCCGAGGCGGGGAAGCCTGGCGAGAAGACCTAGCGAAGAAAACCGATTGATAATACCGACAACATTCCACCACCTCCACGAGCTGTTACATGCCGGAGATGAATTTAATGTCAAACAAAGTGATTAGACGATTGAGAAAAGATGATTACCTCTCAAGAAAAAGGTATGGGTACACAATTCAATAAAACAATGCGATTAAAGAAGAAAGTTCAAGAGCTTGAAGGAAATTTTCTCGGTTGAAGAATAAGGTAAATCTACAAGTGGAAAGTAGTAAAACCAAAAGTGAGGTCTCCTCCCTGGCTTCTGGTAGTCCGATCGAACGGTACATTTGAAGGCGGGAATTCTTTTGGTTGTTGAAATCGAGAGATGGCGGTTGCTACGAATGGACATAAGAAGGAGACAATGTGGGTTCAATAATGGGTTGTACGGATCGTTACGGGATACATAGACCGAGTTGGATAAAGCTCGGCGAGGCAAGCAAAACAAAAGTCCAAGATAGAGGAGTTAGAAGAACAAGTGCGGTTGCTGCAATCGGATAAGGACAATATGTTTTCCACAGTACAACGGAGTAATGGCACATAGACCTCCCGCACATAGCTATGCCTTATTCCTTCATTAACCATTTCTTTTCTTTTGCCTTGAGGAAATATATATAAGGAAATTTTTCACAAGATTGAGGATCAATCCGGTTTCTACGTATATTCAAAATTCATGATATCATAGGAAAACACTTAATGTGCGAGCTCTATGGATGGTTACTTCTTAAGGCACGATCGGGGCTTCAACCCCGTTCCATTCGTGGGGGACATTCATTTAAGAGCTTTTTGTCTTCTACACCATCAATCGAATTAAATGGAGAAAGGCCTATGACACGTTTGAGGAAAACCAAGATGAGGAGGGTGCATGGCCGGGCGGCCAATATTTATAACAAGCATTTCTTTTCTACGGATTGAGGGGCATAGAGGACATATGTTTACTACCTATAAATGGTGTGCGACCTCATTTCAGACGGATAATAACTTTACGAGGTGAAACTAGCGGACAATTGTCAGGAGGTGGATTTTGTCATCTTGGTAAGTAAGAAGTCGAGAGCCTTTTGGAGCACCTAACTTTTCACGGGCACTAGAAAAGGGTGCCACGTTTTGTGGCGTGCATTCGGACTTGTGGGGTCGGGTGGATGGGGTTGAGGTTCCGGTTCCCCTTATTTGGGCACCCGACGGAAACAATATACTCACATACATACAATGTTGACCCGAGAATAGTGGAAGGATGTTGTTATGATGGAAGGTTATAAACCCCCTGGGACGAGAGATGGATGAGAATGTGATCTACACAAATTCATACCGGCCAGTCAATCAACCCGGTTGAGGAGATGACGGCACATGAGGACATGCATATAGACCGAGTTGGGGGGAGATGTTGGGTACCAAATGCATGTAATTTTCTCTCCCATTTTCTCCACCTTTCTATCTCTTTGTATCATTAATTTTCATAAAACACACAAGGTAGACCCCTTTCCTTTATCTTACATGGAATATTTGATTAATGAAGTAATAGTCGTGGATATTTTACCTTTTCAAGCATTAACTTTGGTATTTTCATAGATTTTGAAAAAGTAAATGGATTACAGCTAGAGCCACGAAGCATCTCCTAATTTATAGTGTTATCTCAATGCAACACGCGGCGCAACGGACTTCATGGTTTCTTTTTGTATGCAGGTTGTTGTTGTAATGAAATGTATAATTTTAGATATTTAGTTGTTAAAGAAATCTACAATTTCTGAACATTTTTATAAAGAGTGCCTTCGGGCTATGAATCGGGGTTAAGCGAAAGACATAGATTTTGTAGCAATTTTCTAATTAATTGAATGCACGTGTGCACATTTGTCCCACATGCTTGTTTGTGGGTTTGTGTCATACCAGTCAAGAGTTGGGCCCCACTCTTACGATTAGGTGTTTCATTATCTTTTTTTTGTTGATTTCATATTTGAGTTTGTTTTGTAGCGTTGTTCCAGTATAATTACGCAATTGTTTGTGAATTCCTTTTTAATTACGCAATCAATTCTAATAGTTATTCTGATAGTTTCTGTTCATTAATTGAAGCTTGTGATTCAATAGCGGAGGTTATGTGTGTTATCAAAAAATTAAACCCCGATGAAATTTTGTCGATCAAATCAATCTCATGTAGCTATTTCCATCAATCTTTTTGATTGAGGCTTAGCCTCCTCAACACGAGGCTCTCTCGAGGGTTTATGATTTTTGATAGAAATATAGATGGCTAACTCTATGTGTAGGATAATAAGCAGATAAAAATAGATATTGGTTGTAAATCACATTAGCAAGTGCACATTGGGCTTATGGAGTCAAAATAGTTTGTTAAACCAAACCATCTACTTAGCATGGAAGTCAAAGCATATGATTTAATCCAGGAGGTACACACGTGAAGCCCTTAAAACACCATGATCAGTTTGTCTATGAAGGAAGTAAGAGCATCAATGATGAATTGAGTAACATAAGAAAACACCACTACAATAGAATAGTAAAAGGATGTAATTATAACAAGAACACAATAGAACTCTTCAAGAATCTTGAGTTGGCTAAGTAGAAAATTTTGTATTAAAATTTTGTAACTTGAGTTACTTACAATAAACACAATCTTTTTGCTAAAAAATGTCCAACCATTAGAATTTCAAATTCTTCATCTTTTATAAATTCATTTACGGCCATAGGATAACCTTATCCTCAACTAGATACATTGAATTCCTATCTTTGACACCTATCCTAACCATATAACATGGTATTAATTACAAAGAAAGTTGTAAACCTAATACATAGTCCTATTACAAATAAATTAGAACTCTGCTGCTCTGCTCATAACAACTTTATCTAAACTTGATTACATCATTTGCCACCTATATCTCCATAAGGTCGAATCTTGATGACGAGCTCCAACACTCTTATGACCATAATGCGATAATGTTGATGTCTTACAAACTGGAAAGCTTGTTCCCACTTAGGCTTAGGATTCTTTAAGTTCTTGAGACACTACGACCACTATGAACCCATAAATTTGAGGCTATTTGTTGTCAAGAACTACAATAGCATATGTCCAAAATCATCCTCATGTGCCATCTATGAAAAATCGGCTTCGAACTCTCAAAATAGTGAGAAAGCAAGGACTGCTACGGCAATAACTTGTTTCGTAGCGCTTTCGTAGTGCAATCTTTACCATTTTCCTTTAAAATTTTGTTTCCTTTCCTTTAGGGTTGTTTTGATATTCACTTGACATAGCTTCTATAGAAGTTTCAATTCAAAGCACACGATCTTCCCTCCCAAAACTTGATAAATAAAGGGTGAAAAACTGTACAATAGTTTCGTAGCGCATTTCACCCTTTTTGCCTTGTGTGCGCTATCGAAACTCTTTTGTGCAAGCAATTTTAACCAAATTTTTCTTCAAAATTTGAAACAAAAAAGTGCCAAAACTTGAGAAAATCAACGGCTTATCAAAACCGCCTGACCATATGGACTAAAAAACATAACTTTCTTCAAGTTTATTCTTCATTTTCCATTTGAGTTTGCTTTGAATTTGTCATTACGCACCTTTATTTTTTAGTTCATCTTGAGACAATTTCGGTTGTACTTCCAAATCTTCCACTTGACCTATTAGTCTTCTGTGCGGCTCTCAGAGTAGTGTTGATCACTTTGACAAATTTTGCTTCTTTAATGGATAGAATTGTCCATGTAAATTTCTCTGCTTGCTTGGAATCTCGGACCTAGAAGCCCCATTTTGACCTTCCCAAACGGCCTTCATTCTTTTAAATTATGTTTTCTCAATGATGTGCTTTACGGACCTTTTCTTCATCTTAGCAATCTCTTGTTTTGCGATGTCAATTTCTCCTCAAGCCTTTTATACTTTCTGTCATTCTTCTTTTTCCTTCTTTTTTTCTCTGTTAGTTGCATGCTCTCTGCTTTGGTGATAAGAGAGTCAGCCACCTCTTTCGGTATTTTGACTATTCATTAGCTTCTTGGACCTCCTTATTATGTTCTTTGAGCTTTTCGGTAATACTAGTCAAAAACTTCCTAGCTTGAAAGAAAAAGGCCGCATTCTCACCTTCAAATTCAGTTTCTTTGTTGATTTCACTTTTACCATTTGTGTTTCTGTCCCATTCCAATAAAATCAGCTTGCCTGATAGGTGACTCTCCTATATCAATTGCATGTAAGATTTCATCTAAGTTTCCTTTCATCAACGAGATGTCATTTGAACCTAAAACATTCATTTTTTCCCTTTGATGCTATTGCTTGGATTCTTGTCACTCTCTTGGATTTCTGCTTCGACCACTTGTTTTTGTTTAGCCTCTTTAACACTTTTTAACCTCTGTTTTGAAGGTGAAGGAGTTTCTACAACAAGTACTAGTGTCTTCTATGTTCTATTTTCAGCACATTTCCTTGGTTTCAACTTTACAAGCCTTTTTGCTTTAGTAACCCTTTGGTACATTGGATACACTCTTTGGTGGTGAAGGATTCCCTTTAATTTTAGGGTTCTAGCTAGGGTTAGGGTTTCCATTTCAAATCCATTCATAAAAAAAAGGAAGACCAATCCCTATTTATTTTCTAGAGCTCATTCAAGACCAATAACTTTATCAAACCATGGTGAAACGAGATGTTTCACGGCCATCATATTTGGCTTGGACTTTGTCGGCCATTTTTGGCAAGGCTTCTATGCAAGTAAAATGGAAAATCTAGTGATATCATACTTGTGAAATGCAACGATAGCTTGAAATGATAAGTGTAAACTTTATGGTACTGCCTTCATGTAAAGTATCTTTGAATATTAAATAGCAACTTTTTGCTAGTTTTCCTTGATACGGCTTCTAGGTATTGCATTGTTGGTCCATATCTACATATTCGGGTTTCATAAGAATTCCTTGCATAGTTCCATGTCAAACCTAAAACCTTTAAATACGATTCAAATTATCTTGGTATCTCTATCATAGAAGCTATGATCTCGGGTGTATTTGGCTGTTTAACATTTCAATTTTAGAAGTGGTTCCCTTTGGCAGACGTAAGGAAAAGCTCTTTTGACACTTTGAGTACGACCACGCGTAGTTTTTAGAAAACCTTAGAACAACTACCGGTTGGTGAAACCCTCCATCTTGTTTGATCCTCAACTAAAGCCTTCACATTTTCGGAGTTCATATCTTAGACAATGTCCTCCTCTGTGAACTTTCTTCTCATCAACCATGCTTCTTGGAAAAACACATTAGCTTCTCTAGAATCTATAAAACAACCTCGCTTGATTAAGATATTAAGCAACCTCGCTTGATTAAATGAACATCCTAAAGCTTGATAATAGTGAATTTTTCTTTGCATAGAACAACCACGGACTTATCTTAAACGCTGAGCTTAGACGGTTATTGTGAAGGTAAATGAATCAAAGATGACTCAATTAGGCAAAATTCGAATTTGAGATGTCACCTCACGACTAAATGATGCTTCCATGATATCCTATCATGACTATGATATTTGTAGGACGGTAAGTACATCAAATCTAGTAACTAAGCTGACTCACCATACCCCTATCCTATCATTCCCCAAATGAATACGACGAGATTTTGGCTTATTTGACATGACAACTGAAAGCCAGCGCTTTCGTAGCACTCACGGTGTAATTTTCACGGTTTGTGCTACGAAAGTAGTAGCACTTTCGTAACGCATTTCCTCTTTTTTGAACTAACGGCTACGAAACGGTGGATTCTGTCTAATTACGGTGGCCGAAACTTAATTGAATGACCCTTAAATGAAAAATGTGAATATTTGACTGGAATGGACCTCTAAAGACCTTATTTAAATTCATATGATGAACATTAAACCTCTAAAAGTTATGACCTACCCTTAAGAGAAAATCCTAAAATGACTTACAACCTATTTGAGACCATGATAAAAAAGCAGAGTTGACATAATGATGTTTTGAAAAAAAAAATTGGGGTGATAACAATGTGATTTCTCTTGCATATACTATGCGCGTTAGTCTTGAAATAACTAATAGCCCGGGTTGATAATTTATGTGGAAAAAGGTTTGAATATTTGTTCACATCTGGACACCAACAATTTATACGTGATGCATGCAGTTTAGGATGTGGTTAGCTATGTGATCATTTGTCTAGTTTTGATTTCTTAGTACATGTGTGAATGTAATATGATCAAATTCCTGACTTAATCTTTTTGCACGTAAATATTTTCTAAACATATGTGAATCTTGTACCTCCAATTCTTGGTTTAAGCGCGGACCACTAATTGGGAATCAAGGTAGATATGTAATTGGTGGATGCCTTGATTGAAGCGCGCACGCAGAGCCCTATGACGGCGTCATATTCTTCACGATTGGTATAGTTGATCCGATGCATACTCTGTTCGTGAAGAATGGCGATCGGTCAAGGTGGTAGATGACCCGGGCGGCTAGCACAACGAAATTTTGAGACCATCGTGATGCTCCATCAACGAATCCAAAATAATGGTTGGTTTTGAAAGATCATTTTGTGACACCGGAGCGCTACTTTGTAAGTCTATGATAAAAAAAAAATTTCTATGTGCACGTTATCTCTAGGGTTGAGCCCGCGTGACCCTTATGGGTAAAATTTCTTGAGGTAGAGACCATAGACGGGGTTTCTTAGGCATGAACTCCATCGAGGCTTTCTGTCGAAGATGTATGCCCCCTTTAAGGAGACAATTTTTTATGATATAGAGACCTTTCCACAAAGTTTTGAATTTTCTACCGGACATAAGGCTTCTTTCGCGACATCGCGCGGAGGACTAACTCCCACGTCGGTAAATGATTGAGGGGTGATGTAACGATGGATAATGCTTTCACCCATTTTTTGTAGGCCTTGTTGTCTTTGAAGCGGAAATTTGTCATCGACTTTGTTGATGAGCTCTAGTTGTACTAAGCGTTGCTCTAGAGGGTGGGCGTCATCGAGTTCGATGGAAGCATGTAAGTTTGGGATCTCGTGTTCTATGGGAATCACGGCTTCAGCCCCGTACACTAAGTGGAAGGGTGTGAACCCCATTGATGTTTTCACTGCGTACGGTATGCCCACAAAGCGAGATAAAATCATGTTGTGCCAGTTTGTTTTTTGATTTGTTCACCATGCGTTGTAACATTGTTTTGAGTACTTTGTTTTACGAGCTTCTACACAGTAGTTGGAGGCGGGGTAGTATGGTGAAGTGAATTCATGTGTGAATCTGAGTTGATGAGATAGCTCCTAGAAAATCTCATTTTTAGAAGTGTTTTCCATGGTTGGAGACTAACTCTTTTGGTACACCGAACCAAGCGATGACATGGTTAGTAAAAACCATGCGGCGGTTTTGCCGTGTTGTTGTATGTGGGAATGGATTCTACCCATTTGGTGAAGTATTCGACGGCCACAATAATGTACTTGTGGTTGCCGAACTGACGTGGGGTTCCTGGAATCCTACGCCAAGTCGATCCCCCATTTTTGAAGGGACCAACGACTATGACGGGGTGCGGGGAGCGGGAGGGGCTCTTGCCTTGTGAGCGAAGTGTTGACATTGCTCGCACCTCTTGGCTTGTTGAAATGCGGTCGGTAAGTAACATGGGCCAAATATCTGCCCGCGGGATTTTGGGCGGTGGACATTCCGGAGAGGTGGCCACCGCAAGCTCGATGTGAAAGTCATTAATGGCTTTTCGGCTTGGTCGTGGGTGAGGCATTGACGTAAGATGGTGTCGATTCCCGTCGGTATAGGACATATCCTATGAGGAGGTATCGGGGGCTTGGTGGCGGATGTCGATGGTCGTCATGGGTGAGCTTGTGTCCGGGAATTTTGGTTTGTAAAAATAGGAGAATATCTTACGTGCAGGGTGAGTTGGTCATCACTAGGAAGAGATGTTCGTCGGTAGCGAATTGTTACTAATTGATCCTTTGGTCTAACTTGGGAGAATCAGCGATGAACTCGAATAAAATTAAAGCCTTCTTTCTCTTAGGGAATCGACGCAGTGAATTCTTGCGATTATAACTATCCAACGAGCGTACTTATGGTTCATTAAGCGCGTGTGACGGAGTATTTCATGGGGTTATGCTGATGAATATTGTAGTCCTTAAGATAATGTAGTGGAAAAGTTTTGTTGCGTGTATCAATGTTAAGGCGGTATTTTCTTCGGGCTCATATCTTAATGTGTGGGGCACAGTAGGTTTAATGCGCGTAATAGATTACGTGTTCTTTCCCATTGGGGCCTTCTTGGATCAATATAAAATGCAAAGCGGTCTCGAATGTTGATAGCTACGGGGTGTAATTCTTGTCGTGATGCAGGGGACTAATTAATGGCGGCGATGATAATGTGTCTTTCGAGCGCCTCAAATGATTGTTAGACTTGATCATCCCATTTGAAAGGGATATCTAACGAAGGAGGCATAGGAATCCTTGAGCACAAGTGGCGTAGTACGGGGCCAAGAGCGTCTCGAAAGGTCAGCCTTTCCTGAGGCTTTGTAGTTGCTTGAGGGTTCAATTGAGTACCTCTTTGATAGCTTGGACCTTAAGAGTGTCCACTCTAATCCCCTTATTGGACACAATAAAACCTAGAATTCGTCTTTGCTATGACACGAAGAAAATGAACTTGAGAGGATTCCAGAGTAGGTTCTGGCCTAAGGCATCGTTGGAATACCAATCGCAAATCCTCTAGATGGTCGATCCTCGAGATGGATCGGACGAATGAGAATCGATCAAAGTAAATTGTGATGAGGTGTGCCAATTCATGACGGATATAATTCATGGCACATTGAAAGTGGCTCCTAGAATTTTAGGCCAAATGGCATCACCTAGTAAACGAATATTGCCCCATGGGGTGGTGAACGCGGTTTTTCTTGGTCGGTGTGACGTATTTGGATTTTATTATACCTAGAGAAACCATCTATGAAGGAGAGGGCCTCTTGTCCTACGCAAGAATCGATGACATGGTTGATGAATGGGGTAGGGTAGTTTTCCTTTAGCGGGCTTTGTTCAAATCATGAAAATCGATACAAATGCGTATGGTGCCCTTTTTTTCATGACGGGAGCAGTTGGAAAAGCCATGATGTCTAGTGATGGGGTAGATGAGCCTGGCTTTGTGAAGCCTATTGATTTCTCTTTTAATTTGTGCCTTGGATGGGTGTAGTTGTACATTTCGGCGTCGAGGTAGTCGTCGGACCAAGTGTCAATATAGTGCTCTACAATCTTTGGGGTGACAATGGCATCTTTGAGTAGTCCCATGCAAATATATCTCGATACTCTTGCAATAACTAGGTGTAAGAGGTCATTTCATCTAGGGAACATGCTTCTCCCCGGTGAAATTTATTCGCTTTCTTAGGATTTCGAGGAGATATTCACCTCGATGGTAGTAGAAATGTTTGGCATGTTCCTTCTTCAAACATCGAGGGTGCCGAAATGGGATTTTTTCCCAGACAATCGACTTTCCACAGGTGGAGTAAGTCTTTTGATTCGATTGCATAAATATCTTGGTTTCTTGTCTTTTTTGGGCTGAACATTTTTTAGGAAGAAAAAAATGAGCGGTGATGCATCATCCCATGGATAATACGGCTCCATCATGGCCTCAAGAATATCCTCATTTGAGTGGAATAAGGACCCTAAGGAGGATTGAGTACGCGCGAGGGGTTGTGAGGAAGAGGTTCGGTCACGGAGCTGGTCGACGGACATGAATAAGATTCCATCATTGATGTGGTGGAACCGAACGCGGCCAAGGGTGCGGATGGATTGGGTTTGCATCGTCGTTGGTACAAATACTCTCGTAGTTGCGGTGACTGAACACCTATGACTAATGAGAAGACGATCTGGAGTCATGGTTGGAGTACATGATGATATAGATAGTATATGATGTATCGTTTCGGTAGGCGTTTGGTGGGGGAAGGATTTCCATCGTGCGGCTTGCGTGAGAGCAAGTCTAGGTTCCTCATAAAGGCGTACTAAGAGAATGGGCAATTAGGGATTTAGGATTGTGCCGGTGCCGAGTGTAGAAATTATAAAACATGCATGTATATCTTGGATTCACGATCTAAAAATGTACTAAGTTAAATATTTGAATCGCTTCTACAAATATTTTAGGAACTAAAACACAATCGTAATCGCATGAAGTAAATAAGAATCAATCACACAAAACATAGATAATTTCCCGGAAAGGTTATAGCTAAAAACCCCACTATCTTCTATTTTATATTCGGCATGGATCATGAAACAATTACATACAAAACTCTTCTCACGAGAGCCCTCCAGTGCCTCAACTAATTGTCTCACACTATCATACATAAAATAGCAATACTTAGCCAATTTGCGCACTCCGGATGTTTGGGAAAAATGCGGGAGGGGGGGGGTGAATCGGTATTTATTTTTTATATTCAAAACTTTCACTTTTTATGCTTCCCTAAAATGCATACGCTACTTTCCTGAACCAGACTTGCGTATATACGTGGATACCCTTTACGAAACTAGCGTATACACAGATATCTATATATGTCATTAATTCATCACTCAAATCATTCCTTCATTTATTCATCAGATATTCAATAAGCAGTAAACATGTGCAGTAAGAACAGAATAAATCATGACAAAAAGCATCACACATGAACACCAGGATTTTTAGGTGGAAACCCAAGTCGGGAGAAAACCACCGCTGCAGTTGCTCAGCCTTCAATATTTTATTATAGAGAAAACATCTTACAACATATGTGCTGGCGCAGACTTGACCAGCACGCAGGCACCCACCTGCGCTCGTTTACCAGCCTCTCCTGGAAGGGAGCTACGACCCCCTGACTCGTTTACCGGCCTCACCTGGAAGGGAGCTACGACCCCCCGATCTCGTTTACCAGCCTCACCTGGAAGGGAGCTACGACCCCCTGACTGAAGGCTACAACCCTCAGCACCACCTTGGACCACGTTTCATCAATTTTCACACTGGATCCAACAACTTCAATAGAACACCACTTACAGGCCACATTTCATCATATTTTCATACTGGACCCTTTCCATACTTTTAAGCACAACCATACATCATCAACAGATACATATCAACACAGATCAGATAGTATAAACACAGCAGAACAGCTCAGATATTTCATACCCCTTGCTTCAGCAAACCCTAGTTTGCATACGCTCTTTTACTTCACTGATTTCGCGTATATACGCGCTTCCGTCCACACAAACCGGCGTATACCTCGGTGTATATTTTATTGCGCATACGCGCTTTCTCTTCGCTGAAGCTGCGTATATACGCGCTTCCTCCGCGTCGAAGTAGCGTATAGATCTTCAATTATTCCAGAGCAGCATACTTCTTCAGATCAGATATTCAGTTCAGATTTACCCTTTCACTTCAGACGGATGTTCGCCTAGATGTTCGCCTCATCACAGATCTAGGCCTTCCATAAGCAGATCTAGTAAATACAAGTGCATTTCAGATCTAGATCCCCTTCTTCATCATTGGTGCATGATACACTCATATTTATCTTCAAGTGTAACCCTTTCCAATCAGATCTACTTCAGAGAGAAGTATTCATTCAAGCTCAGACATCTTGCACCCACCCTCATGTTGTGCACAATGAATTTCTTCTCCTTTTATATGATTATCCTTTTTCAATACCATGAGCCCCTTTTCCAATACCATGGACCAAACCAATACCATGAGCCCAAAACTACCTGGACGGGGTCAATTAGGCGGATCATTACCCAATACTATGGGTCAATACCATGGTGGTTACCCTTGGTTTTGCACTTTTTGAGCGCTTTAGCCCATACGCGACTTGGCACGTTCTTTTCCGCGTGCATACGCGACTTCCCCTAGGCCAATCCGCGTATACCAAGAGACATATTCTTTTTCATCATACTTTGAGTACATTCTGAAATCCTTTCTTCATTGCCTTCTGTAAATACTGTAGATACATCAGATTTCCTTCATCAAGGACATATTCTATCAAACACAACTTCATCAAGTAAGTTGTCATCATCTTCATCGAGTGGGTTTCCTTTCAAGTACAACACTCAACATCATATCATCAACAATCATCATATCACTTCAGATTTACATCATTTAACAAGTCCATCAAGTCAAGCATAACTTCATCAGGTGGAGTGCCATCAAGGACAACACTCTGCATCATATTTCCAACAATCTCCCCCTTTGGACTTGATGGCAACCACGATGGTGTTTGGTTACCACAGCAGATAGATACCATGTCACTCTCCCAAATATGTCACATCATTACCTTCTCTTTATTCAAAATATGTCACATCATTACCTTCTCTTTATTCAAACACCATGTCACTCTCCCCCTTTGACATCAAGGGCAAAGGGCGGATCAAAAACCAACATTCTCCCCCTTTTCTCCTCATGTGGAAGAAACAGTCTGCAGATCTGATATGTGCTGAAGTGGCCAAGCTCCCCCTGAGTCCATGCTGAATCTTCAAACATATTTGTCAATGAAGTACATGACTCTATAAAATTTCTATCACCAAAGACTCATACTTACATCAAATATCCAACCAAGTGGATTTACATATAAGACTCAAGTACCCAACCAAGTGGTTTTACACATTTCAATTCAGCTACCCAACCAAGTGGGTTTACAAAAATTTACTCAGCTACCCAACCAAGTGGGTTTACAAATTTGACATACATGATTGAATATTGCAGATTTTACATCAAGGGTCTCAACATGACCTTTTCATCAAAAATACAAATATGACTTTTCATGACCAATACCAAGAAGACCTCAAGAGAGATCATATAACAGAACCATCAAAATGCCAACAATGCATTATACTCAGCAATGCTAATGCTCCCCCTGAATCTGTGCAACCAAGCAATTTTTCCAAAAGACTAAGGCTCCCCTTTAGTTTGTGCATCCTGAAAACTTCCACCAACAAATCATCAAGGCATCTTCATCAAAACAATAGAAACAGAATTATGAGAACTGGAACACCACCAGAGCTACCAAACAGTATCAGAGATACCAAACAGCACTGCAGCTGTGCTGAAGAGAGCTGATCCAACCAAAAATTGTCAGCAACCAAACATACGCGGTTTTATGTGTAGGAACTCGCGTACATACGCGACTGTGTTTCAGGTAACCCGCGTGTCCCAAGCCATCTTCTAAAAATTATGCAGATTTTTTCTTTTGACTGGCAGAGACCACTCCCAGCTTCTGTCTTTGATACTCGAACACTTCCCTGGGCAGAGGTTTGGTAAAGATATCAGCAGCTTGTTCTTTGGAGGTAACATACTCCAACTTCACTTTTTTCTCAAGCACTTGTTCACGTAGAAAATGATATTTGATGGGAATGTGCTTGGTTTTCGAATGCATAACAGGATTCTTTGAGATACTGATGGCACTTGTATTATCACACATAATGGAGATAGGAGTTGCACATTTGATTTGAAAATCTTGCAAAGTTTGCATCATCCATAGGAGTTGAGTGCAACAAGATGCGACAGCTACATACTCTGCTTCAGCTGTTGATAAGGCAATAGAATTTTGCTTCTTGCTGAACCAAGATACTAACCGGGGCCCCATGTAAAATGCACCACCACTAGTACTTTTCCAATCATCAACACTTCCAGCCCAATCTGCATCAGTGTAAGCATGAAGAGTAAGATCGGCATCCTTTGGATACCATAGACCAAAGTCTTGAGTTCCTTGTAGATATTTGAATATCCTTTTGACAGCCTGAAGGTGAGACTCTTTTGGATTAGCTTGGAATCTTCCAACAATCCCAACTGCATGCATAATGTCTGGTCTGGTCCCAGTGAGATAAAGTAGACTTCCAATCATCGATCTGTATTCTGGTTGATTCACTGTGGGAGAATCATCATTAGAGCTGAGACTGCATCCGGTTATCATTGGTGTACTTACAGGTTTGCATTCTTCCATGCCATACTTCTTCAGAATTTGCTTAAGATATTTTGCTTGTGATAGAAATATACCATCTACAGATTGATGCACTTGCAAGCCAAGAAAGAATGTTAGTTCCCCAAGTAAAGACATTTCAAATTCTTGCTGCATGACAGAAGCAAATTTTTGACTCATAGATTCTTCGTTGCTCCCAAAAATGATATCATCAACATATACAACTACAATCAATAATTTATCATTTTCAACTTTTGTGTATAAGTTGCTATCAGCAGACCCCTTTGAAAATCCTTGTTGATGAAGATATTTGTCAAGACGATAATACCAAGCCCTTGGAGCTTGTTTGAGTCCATACAAAGCCTTTTTAAGTCTACAAACAAGATTTGCATCATTTCCCAAAATGTATCCTTCTGGTTGTTCTATATAAACTTCTTCTTCTAGATCACCATTAAGAAAAGCAGACTTAACATCCATTTGATAAACTTTGATTCGTTGATAGCTTGAGAAAGCAAGAAACATTCTTATGGCTTCAAGTCGAGCTACAGGAGCAAAATTTTCTTCAAAGTCTATACCTTCTTGTTGAGTATACCCTTTGCAACCAGTCTAGCTTTGTTTCTTACAACATCCCCATTCTCATCTAACTTGTTCTTGAAAATCCATTTAGTTCCAATGACATTTTTATCATGAGGTCTTGGAACCAAATCCCAAGTGTCATTCTTCTCAATTTGAACAAGTTCTTCATCCATGGCTTGCCTCCAACATTCATATTTGCTAGCTTCATTGACATTGTGTGGTTCAATTGTGGATAGAAGAGCCAAATGATTAGAAGATCCCATAAGAGTTCTCCTTGTTCGTACACCAGATTCCTTGTCACCCAAAATTTGAGTTTCAGGATGATTCTTTTGAACATATCTGGATGGAGCTTTTTCAGATAGGTCATCTTCAGGTTCTTCATTGGATCCACTGTCTATATCATTTCCATCTGATGTAGAAGGCCATATGTCATCATCATCTTCTTCTGTTGTTTGTTTTTCTTCTTTAGGAGCTGCAGGAGACTCGTCAATAACAACATCAATACATTCAACAACCTTTTGAAGCCTTTTATTGTAACATGTGAATGCTTTGCTTGAAGATGAGTATCCAAGAAGTATCCCTTCATCTGATCTAGGGTCAAACTTGCCAAGTTTTTCATCATTATTTTTGATAAAGCATCTACTTCCAAAAACTTTAAAATGCTTTACAGTGGGAGATTTGCCATACCAGAGTTCATATGGAGTTTTATCACTGTTTACCCGAACATGAGCCTTGTTGAGAATGTTAACTGCTGCACGAGCTGCTTCAATCCAAAACATGTTAGGAACATTAGAGTCAGTAAGCATAGCTCTGGCCATTTGAACAATTGTTCTATTCATTCTTTCTGCTACACCATTTTGTTGTGGAGTGCCTGCTACAGAGAACTGTCTTTTAATGCCATGTTGTTCACAAAATTCAAAGAATTCATTTGATGAATATTCTCCTCCTCGTTCAGATCTAAGACACTTGATTTTTGAATCCAATTCATTTTCTACCAGTGCTTTGAACTTCTGAAATTTTTCAAAGGCTTCATCTTTGTGTTTAATAAACGCGATCTCACACATTCTGGAGTAGTCATCAATAAATAGGATATAGTATTCTTCCCCACGTAATGACTTTTTCCTCATAGGTCCACAGATGTCAGTATGAATGAGTTCAAGAGGCTTACTTGATGAATCTTCTTTGGCATTAAATCGGACTCTGGTCTGCTTACCAAATTGACAAGATTTGCATATGGTACTTTCTGGAAGATTGATCTTGGGAAGATCACGAACAGCTTGAAGTTTGCTTGCTTTCTTGATTTGAGAGAAACTCAGATGTCCCAGTCTTCGATGCCATAGCCAATTTTTTGAAGATTTGCTTAAGTAACATTGTTCTATGCCGTTGAGTACATACAGGTTGCTTGGATTTCTTTTTCCTTTTATAATGATTTTACCTGTATCAAGATCACGAACCACACATTCTTTGGAACTGAAGACCACTACTGCTCCTTGATCACACATTTGACTAACACTCAATAGGTTATGCCTTAATCCATCCACATACATGACATCTTTAGCCTTCACCTTTTCTTTTAGAAATACTGACCCTTTTCCTTTAATAACAGCAGGAGTATCATTTCCAAAAGTAACTTTCTTTTCTTTCTCTAGAGCATTATAAGTATGAAGTTTGCTTTTGTCACCTGTCATGTGTCTTGAACACCCGCTATCAATATACCATTGATTCTCTTCACCCTCTGCAAATAACGCTATCCCACAATTTTCAACCGGTAATTCTTTCTTTTTCCATACTTTAGAGCTTGAGGGAACATGCTCTCTTGGCTGGACCTTGCTCCTGCATTCAGATTCTTCATGACCAAAGTTATTGCAATAAGTACATTCAACTTCATTTTGGAGAGGATAAAAATTGTTATAGGTGTTCTTCTTTGGTTCATCATTCATCCTTATCTTTCTTGCTTCTCTGGTCATGATGGTTTTATATGCAACACACTGAATAGCTTTATGACCAAAGTTGTGACAAGTGAAACATTGACCATTGAAGTAGAAATTTCTGTGATCATGAAATCTTCTATTAGACTTTACCTGTTGGTTGTAGCCATTTTGAAAGATCTCCCTGTTAGTGTTTCTTGAATTGAGGTGATCTTGCTTTACCTGTAAAGATCCTTTGTTCTCTTGCTGAGTGGCTGAATGTAGAGAACCAGCAGTGGCTGATTTTAGAGAATTTGGTGCTGATGTCTGAGAAGATTCCCCGGTATATCCAAGACCTGTTTTTATAAAAGGAGACCGTTGTACCTTGATAATCTCATCCAAGGTTTCTGAACTTTTAGCAAATCTGAGATTGAGAGAATTCAATTTCTCATTATCCTTCCTTAGACTTACTACTTCACATTCTAGATCCTCCATGCGTTTTTCTCTTGCTTCAAGCTGATTTTTAAAAGTCTCAATGATTATGTTCTTTTCTTCTAGGCTTACTTTGAGTTGACTGTTTTCTTCAAGAAGATTATTGTCTTCTAAAGAATCCACAAAGGTACCCTTTTCTTCATCACATTCTTTTGCGAGAGCCCATACTTTTGCACCAAAATTCAGCAAGGCTTTTGTATGTATACTTCCCATTGTGACGGATCTCCTTCAAGCGATCAGCTTACGTAGAGGACCTTGCTCTGGGCTCTGGTGTTGGGAAAAATGCGAGGGAGGGGGGTGAATGGTGTTCTTGCCTTGAGCAAAGCTTTCACTTTTGCTTCTAAAATGCATAGCTGCACTGCGAACCGGACTTGCGTATGCAGCGGATACCCTTCTGAAACTGGCGCTTTGAGATATCTATATATGTCATTAAATCTTCACTTAAACCATTCCATCATTTATTCATCAGATATTCAATAATCAGTAAACATGTGCAGTACGAACAGAATAAACCATCACACAAAGCATCACATATGAACACCAGGATTTTTAGGTGGAAACCCAAGTCGGGAAAAAACCACCGCTGCAGTTGCTCAGCCTTCAATATTTTATTATAGAGAAAACACCTTACAACATAATGTGGCGCGGACTTGACCGACGCGCGACCCACTGTGGCCTGGATTTACCGGCCTCTCCACGGAGGAGCTACGACCCCGACTCGTTTACCGACTCACACAGAGGAGCTACAGCTTAGATCTCGTTTACCGGCCTTGCAGAGGAGCTGCAACCCCACAGTGAGAGCTACAACCCTCGTAACACCACGCCGGACCACATTCATCACTTTTCACCTTTGGATCCAACCACTTCCAATAGAACACCCTTACTTGGAGCATATTTCATCATGTTTCATCTTGTACCCTTTCCATAGTTTTAAGCACAACCATACATCATCAACAGATACATATCAACACGGATGGAATGTATAAACACGGCGAACAAGCTCGAGGATATTTCATACCCCTTGCTTCAGCAAGCCCTAGTTTGCATACGTGCTTTCCCTTCACTGATGTCGCGTATATACGCGCTTCCGTCCATACAAACCAGCGTATACCTCGGTGTATATTTTATTGCGCATACGCGCTTTCTCTTCGGCGAATCTGCGTATATACGCGCTTCCTCCGCGTCGAAGTAGCGTATAGATCTTTAAAAATTACAGAGCAGCATACTTCATCAGATCAGACATTCACCTCAGATTCAACCCTTTACTTCAGACAGATGTTCGCCTAGATGTTCGCCTCATCACAGATCTAAGCCTTCCATAATCAGATCTAGCAAATACAAGAGCAATTCAGATCTAGATCTCCTTCTTCATCATTGGTGCATCATACATTCAGATTTATCATTCAAGTGTAACCCTTTCCATTCAGATATACTTCGGAGAGAAGTATTCATTCAAGCTCAGACATCTTGCACCCACACACATGTTGTGCACAATGAATTTCTTCTCCTTTTATATGATTATCCTTTTTCAATACCATGAGCCCCTTTTTCAATACCATGGACCAAAACAATACCATAAGCCCAAAACTACCCGGACGGGGTCAATTAGGCGGATCATTACCCAATACTATGGGTCAATACCATGGTGGTTACCCTTGGATTTGCACTTTTTGAGCGCTTTAGCCCATACGCGACTTGTAACGTTCCTTTCCGCGTGCATACGCGACTTCCCCTAGGCCAATCCGCGTATACCAAGAGACATGCTCTTTTTCATCATTCTCTGAGTACATTCTAAAATCCTTTCTTCATTGCCTTCTGTAAATACTGTAGATACATCAGATTTCCTTCATCAAGGACATATTCTATCAAACACAACTTCATCAAGTAAGTTGTCATCATCTTCATCAAGTGGGTTTCCTTTCCAGTACAACACTCAACATCATATCATCAACAATCATCATATCACTTCAGATTTACATCATTTAACAAGTCCATCAAGTCAAGCATAACTTCATCAGGTGGAGTGCCATCAAGGAAAATACATGTCAACAGTCGCACGTCTTCATCTTCATTCAGTGGATTGCCATCAAGGACAACACTCTGCATCATATTTCCAACAATCTCCCCCTTTGGACTTGATGGCAACCACGATGGTGTTTGGTTACCACAGCAGATAGATACCATGTCACTCTCCCAAATATGTCACATCATTACCTTCTCTTTATTCAAGCACCATGTCACTCTCCCCCTTTGACATCAAGGGCAAAGGGCGGATCAAAAACCAACATTCTTCCCCTTTTCTCCTCATGTGGAAGAAACAGTCTGCAGATCTGATATGTGCTGAAGTGGCCAAGCTCCCCCTGAGTCCATGCTGAATCTCCAAACATATTTGTCAATGAAGTACATGACTCTATGAACTTCCTATCACCAAAGACTCATACTTACATCAAATATCCAACCAAGTGGATTTACATATTAGACTCAAGTACCCAACCAAGTGGGTTTACACATTTCAACTCAGCTACCCAACCAAGTGGGTTTACAAAAATTTGACTCAGCTACCCAACCAAGTGGGTTTACAAATTTGACAAGTCCTTACATGACTGAATATTACAATTTTACATCATGGGTCTCAACAAGACCTTTTCATCAAAATACAAGTATGACCATTTAAGACCAACACCAGAAAGTCCTCAAGAAAGAGAACATATTTCAGAACCATCATAATGCCAACACTGCATTATACTCAGCAAAGCTAATGCTCCCCCTGAAACTGTGCAACCAAGCAATCTTTCCAAAAGACTAAGGCTCCCCCTTAGTTTGTGCATCCTGAAAACTTCCACCAACAAATCATCAAGGCATCTTCATCAAAACATTAGAAACAGAATTATGAGAACTGGAACACTACCAGAGATACCAAACAGTATCAGAGATACCAAACAGCACTGCAGCTGTGCTGAAAAGGGCTGACTCCAAGCAAAAAAATGTCAGTAATCATACATACGCGGTTTTCTGTGCAGGAACTCGCGTGTATACGCGACTGTGTTTCAGGAAACCTGCGTATCCCAAGCCATCTTCTAAATTTCAACCAGATTTGTTCTTTTGACTGGCAGAGACCACTCCCAGCTTCTGTCTTAGATACTCGAACGCTTCCCTGGGCAGAGGTTTGGTAAAGATATCAGCAACTTGTTCTTTGGAGGTAACATACTCCAACTTCACTTTTTGCTCAAGCACTTGTTCACGTAGGAAATGATATTTTATGGGAATGTGCTTGGTCTTCGAATGCATAACAGGATTCTTTGAGATACTGATGGCACTTGTATTATCACACATAATGGAGATAGGAGTTGCACATTTGATTTGAAAATCTTACAAGGTTTGCATCATCCATAGGAGTTGAGTGCAACAAGATGCGGCAGCTACATACTCTGCTTCAGCTGTTGATAAGGCAATAGAATTTTGCTTCTTGCTGAACCAAGATACTAACCGGGGCCCCATGTAAAATGCACCACCACTAGTGCTTTTCCGATCATCAACACTTCCAGCCCAATCTGCATCGGTGTAAGCATGAAGAGTAAGATCAGCATCCTTTGGATACCATAGACCAAAGTCTTGAGTTCCTTGTAGATATTTGAATATCCTTTTGACAGCCTGAAGGTGAGACTCTTTTGGATTAGCTTGGAATCGTCCAACAATCCCAACAGCATGCATAATGTCTGGTCTAGTCCCAGTGAGATAAAGTAAACTTCCTATCATCGATCTGTACTCTGGTTGATTCACTGTGGGAGAATCATCATTAGAACTGAGACTGCATCCGGTTATCATTAGTGTACTTACAGGTTTGCATTCTTCCATGCCATACTTCTTCAGAATTTGCTTAAGATATTTTGCTTGTGATAGAAATATACCATCTGCAGATTGATGCACTTGCAAGCCAAGAAAGAATGTTAGTTCCCCAAGTAAAGACATTTCAAATTCTTGCTTCATGACAGAAGCAAATTTTTGACTCATAGATTCCTCGTTACTCCCAAAAATGATATCATCAACATATACAACTACAATCAATAGTTTATCATTTTCAACTTTTGTGTATAAGTTGCTATCAGCAGACCCCTTTGAAAATCCTTGTTGATGAAGATATTTGTCAAGACGATAATACCAAGCCCTTGGAGCTTGTTTGAGTCCATATAGAGCCTTTTTAAGTCTACAAACAAGATTTGCATCATTTCCCAAAATGTATCCTTCCGGTTGTTCTATATAAACTTCTTCTTCTAGATCACCATTAAGAAAAGCAGACTTAACATCCATTTGATAAACTTTGATTCGTTGATAGCTTGAGAAAGCAAGAAACATTCTTATGGATTCAAGTCTAGCTACAGGAGCAAACGTTTCTTCAAAGTCTATACCTTCTTGTTGAGTATACCCTTTGCAAACCAGTCTAGCTTTGTTTCTTACAACATCCCCATTCTCATTTAACTTGTTCTTGAAGATACATTTAGTTCCAATGACATTTTTATCATGAGGTCTTGGTACCAAATCCCAAGTGTCATTCTTTTCAATTTGCTCAATTTCTTCATCCATGGCATTATTCCAACATTCATATTTGCTAGCGTCATTGACATTGTGTGGTTCAATTGTGGATAGAAGTGCCAAATTACTAGAAGATCCCGCAAGAGTTCTCCTTGTTCGTACACCTGATTCCTTGTCTCCCAAAATTTGAGATTCAGGATGATTCTTTTGAACATATCTGGATGGAACCTTTTTAGATAAATCATTTTCAGGTTCTTCATTTGATTCACTGTCTATATCATTTCTATTTGATGTAGAAGGCCATATGTCATCATCATCTTCTTCTGTTGTTTGTTTTTCTTCTTTAGGAGCTGCAGGAGACTCGTCAATAACAACATCAATACATTCAACAACCTTTTGAAGCCTTTTATTGTAACATGTGAATGCTTTGCTTGAAGATGAGTAGCCCAGAAGTATCCCTTCATCTGATCTAGGGTCAAACTTGCCAAGTTTTTCATCATTATTTTTGATAAAGCATCTACTTCCAAAAACTTTAAAATGCTTTACAGTGGGAGATTTGCCATACCAGAGTTCATATGGAGTTTTGTCACTGTTTACCCGAACATGAGCCTTGTTGAGAATGTTAACTGCTGCACGAGCTGCTTCACTCCAAAACATGTTAGGAACATTAGAGTCAGTAAGCATAGCTCTGGCCATTTGAACAATTGTTCTATTCATTCTTTCTGCTACACCATTTTGTTGTGGAGTACCTGCTACAGAGAACTGTCTTTTAATGCCATGTTGTTCACAAAATTCAAAGAATTCATTTGATGAATATTCTCCTCCTCGATCAGATCTAAGACACTTGATTTTTTAATCCAATTCATTTTCTACCAGTGCTTTGAACTTCTGAAATTTTTCAAAGGCTTCATCTTTGTGTTTAATAAACGCGATCTCACACATTTTGGAGTAGTCATCAATAAATAGGATATAGTATTCTTCCCCACGTAATGACTTTTTCTTCATAGGTCCACAGATGTCAGTATGAATGAGTTCAAGAGGCTTACTTGATGAACCTTCTTTGGCATTAAATCGGACTCTGGTCTGCTTACCAAATTGACCAGATTTGCATATGGTACTTTCTGGAAGATTGATCTTGGGAAGATCACGAACAGCTTGAAGTTTGCTTGCTTTCTTGATTTGAGAGAAACTCAGATGTCCCAGTCTTCGATGCCATAGCCAATTTTCTGAAGATTTGCTTAAGTAACATTGTTCCATGCCGTTGAGTACATACAGGTTGCTTGGATTTCTTTTTCCTTTTATAATGATTTTACCTGTATCAAGATCACGAACCACACATTCTTTGGAACTGAAGACCACTTCTGCTCCTTGATCACACATTTGACTAACACTCAATAGGTTATGCCTTAATCCATACACATACATGACATCTTTAGCCTTCACCTTTTCTTTTAGAAATACTGACCCTTTTCCTTTAATAACAGCAGGAGTATCATTTCCAAAAGTAACTTTCTTTTCCTTCTCTAGAGCATTATAAGTATGAAGTTTGCTTTTGTCACCTGTCATGTGTCTTGAACACCCGCTATCAATATACCATTGATTCTCTTCACCCTCTGCAAATAACGTTATCCCACAATTTTCAACCGGTAATTCTTTCTTTTTCCATACTTTAGAGCTTGAGGGAACATGCTCTTTTGGCTGGACCTTGCTCCTGCATTCAGATTCTTCATGACCAAAGTTATTGCAATAAGTACATTCAACTTCATTTTGGAGAGGAGAAAAATTGTTATAGGTGTTCTTCTTTGGTTCATCATTCATCATGATCTTTCTTGCTTCTCTGGTCATGATGGTTTTATATGCAACACATTGAATAGCTTTATGACCAAAGTTGTGACATGTGAAACATTGACCATTGAAGTAGAAATTTCTGTGATCATGAAATCTTCTATTAGACTTTACCTGTTGGTTGTAGCCATTTTGAAAGATCTCCCTGTTAGTATTTCTTGAATTGAGGTGATCTTTCTTTACCTGTAAAGATCCTTTGTTCTCTTGCTGAGTGGCTGAATTTAGAGAACCAGCAGTGGCTGCTTTTAGAGAATTTGGTGCTGATGTCTGAGAAGATTCCCCAGTATATCCAAGACCTGTTTTGATAAAGGGAGACCGTTGTACCTTGATAATCTCATCCAAGGTTTCTGAACTTTTAGCAAATCTGAGATTGAGAGAATTCAATTTCTCATTATCCTTCCTTAGACTTACTACTTCACATTCTAGATCCTCCATGCATTTTTCTCTTGCTTCAAGCTAATTTTTAAAAGTCTCAATGATTATGTTCTTTTCTTCTAGGCTTACTTTGAGTTGAATGTTTTCTTCAAGAAGATTATTGTCTTCTAAAGAATCCACAAAGGTACCCTTTTCTTCATCACATTCTTTTGCGAGAGCCCATACTTTTGCACCAAAATTCAGCAAGGCTTTTGTATGTATACTTCCCATTGTGACGGATCTCCTTCAAGCGATCAAGCTTCTGTAGAAGGACCTTGCTCTGATACCAATTGTTGGGAAAAATACTGAGAGGGGGGGGGTGAATCAGTATTTACTGCATATTCAAAACTTTCACTTTTTCTGCTTCTAAAATGCATACGCTACTTTCCTGAGACAGACTTGCGTATATACGTGGATACCCTTTACGAAACTAGCGTATACACAGATATCTATATATGTCATTAATTCATCACTCAAATCATTCCTTCATTTATTCATCAGATATTCAATAAGCAGTAAACATGTGCAGTAAGAACAGAATAAATCATGACACAAAGCATCACACATGAACACCGGGATTTTTAGGTGGAAACCCAAGTCGGGAGAAAACCACCGCTGCAGTTGCTCAGCCTTAAATATTTTATTATAGAGAAAACATCTACCCCCCAACATATGTCTTGGCGCGGACGGCCGGCACGCGAGCCTTACACCACGCTCGTTTTACCGGCCCACTCTCTGGAAGGGAACTCGACCCACGACTCGTTTACCGCCCTCACGGAAGGCTACAACCCTGTCTCGTTTACCGTACCCACCGGGAAGGCTGCAACCACGGCCCAGAAGGCTTTCTGACCCTCGACACCACCTTGGACCACGTTTCATCAATTTTCACACTGGATCCAACAACTTCAATAGAACACCACTTGCAGGCCACATTTCATCATATTTTCATACTGGACCCTTTCCATACTTTTAAGCACAACCATACATCATCAACAGATACATATCAACACAGATCAGATAGCATAAACACAGCAGAACAACTCAGATATTTCATACCCCTTGCTTCAGCAAACCCTAGTTTGCATACGCTCTTTTACTTCACTGATTTCGCATATATACGCGCTTCCGTCCACACAAACCGGCGTATACCTCAGTGTATATTTTATTGCGCATACGCGCTTTCTCTTCGCTGAAGCTGCGTATATACGCGCTTCCTCCGCGTCAAAGTAGCGTATAGATCTTCAATTATTCCGGAGCAGCATACTTCTTCAGATCAGATATTCAGTTCAGATTTACCCTTTCACTTCAGACAGATGTTCGCCTAGATGTTCGCCTCATCACAGATCTAGGCCTTCCATAAGCAGATCTAGTAAATACAAGTGCATTTCAGATCTAGATCCCCTTCTTCATCATTGGTGCATCATACACTCATATTTAGCTTCAAGTGTAACCCTTTCCAATCAGATCTACTTCAGAGAGAAGTATTCATTCAAGCTCAGACATCTTGCACCCACCCTCATGTTGTGCACAATGATGAGATTTCCTTCATCAAGGACATATTCTATCAAGCACAACTTCATCAAGTTGTCATCATCTTCATGAATTGGGTTGCCATCCTTCCAAGATCAACACACATTATATCATCCTCAGTTACATCATTTACTAAGTCCATCAAGTCAAGCATAACTTCATCAGGTGGAGTGCCATCAAGGACAATACATGTCAACAGTCGCACGTCTTCATCTTCATTCAGTGGGTTGCCATCAAGGACAACACTCTGCATCATATTTCCAACAAAGAGACCATTCGACCTCATTGAACACACTCATTCATTCGATCAAGGAAGCAAGAAGGAAAACAAAGGTCTGGAAGGAATAAGGAAGAAAAAAATTCAATTTTATCTCTCTCTATCTCTCACACGTGTGAAAGAGTCTATGGATTTTTCAACAACAAGGTCGAATTTTCTAAAAAAGAAAAGAAGGGAAAAAATCTAAGGAAAGAAAGTAAATTTGATTACCTAAAAGCCTTTGAAGAAGAAGCAACCAAAGAAAAGGAAGGAGGAAGTCTAGAAATCCCTAATTCATCCACACATGCGAAGTTTCATCTTGTTGTAGGGAGCCGAATATTGCAGATCTGGAGTGAGGGCCGAAATTTGTAGCTGGGAGTCGAAGTTGTGCATTTAGAAGAGTTTGACTTGGTTTGATTTGGTAAGAAAAATATCATCCAAAAGAAGGTTTGACTTGGTCTTGGAAGGTTCTTGGTCTTGGTCTAAAGGTATTGGAATTCGTCATTTAAATAATCTATAAGAATAGAAGATATTTTTGTCGGTTTTTCTCTCTAGGAGAGGTTTTGACCCTAGCTAGCAGCTACATCTTGTGTCCATGTGTACTATTTATATTCATGTTTTGGTAGTTGTTTGATGATAATAAAAACATAATGATAAAATAAAAAGAATATAATAATAAAGAAAAATAAAAGAATATCACAAGCAATTATCATGTCAAAGAGAAATCACTTCAATTAAAGCCCTATTGATTTCTCAATAGTATCAATGCATTATAAGAAAACCATAATGTTGTTTTTGACTGACATTCCAACTCAGTGGCATTGGCATCCCTAGAAAGTCACGAACGTGGATGACTATGGTAGCTGATAAGAAATTTAATTACATGTTTTAGGTTGCTAATAGAAATATTGTTGATAATGTCATTTCAAGTCTACTTTCTCAAATCGAAAAAGATAAAAGAAGAAAATAAAATAAAATAATAAAAATAGTAGTAGTTTTCTTGACTTAGCAAAAGTAGGACCTGTTAACACTTAGTTATTTGTATGCATAAGAGACTATTCAATGGTTAAGGCAACACAGGTAATAGTAAATATGGCCTCAACAACAATGTTCATGTTTCATAAAAGACACGCACCCATAAAACCCAGGTCTATGTCGAATTTCCCAATGCGGTTGGGCATGCATATCTATTAACGTTTACTGTTATATAAATAACATCATTAAACTAACCAGACCATGGCCATATTTTCAATTATGATGATACACAAATTTTATGCGATTATCTTATAAATTTCGTACAGGTAAATCGTCGAGGCTCACGTCAAATTAGCATAACCTCCGTTTCATAGATATACTATTGTGGAAGTATTTGATCTAGTAGATTGAGTTCCTGTAGGTGACTGGAGAAGCGGAACACTTCACCTCCCAACCATATGCAGTCATGATTCTTCTCTGCAACTTTCCAACTCTGTGCCACGTTCAGGTTTGAGTATCCAAATCTCTTGAGTCAAGTTACCAACATATAGAAGGGACAGGAACAATTTGCAACGGGTTCAAGCACATGATATCGTGGTTTATTAGTTTTGATAAGCACCTGCAATTTTCCACATTGATGGTTTATATACTAGAAGCAAGCACGATACAACAGTCACTGTGTTTATCAGCTCTAGTAAACACCGAGTTCACAAATCCTGTCCCTTTCAATACGCAAGATCTTCCCTCTAAAATGGATAATTTCAACAAGTAAGAGGCTCGTATAAAAGATACCTCAGTATCCACTCACACAACACCACCCCTTTCTTCTTGGATACCCCCCATTTTGAAAAGAAAACTCCTAGGGGTTTCCTCCCGTGCGAGGTTACCATTTCCTTGCGCATGAAGGTATATAATGATGGGAGGTTCAAAAATACATATATTTTATTTATTTGGGGTTGCGGTAAGTTAGCATCCACTTAGCACTCATTGCATCGGGTGATGTTCATAGGGGTGAAGAAGTGGGACTGAAACTAGTGAAATGAATCACATAGCGTTAATCATCACTTCTGGGGTTTGCACCCGGTAACCAGAACTTCTTGGGAGGTCACCCATCCTAGAACTCCTCTTTCTTAAGCGTGCTTAACTGTGGAGTTTTCCCCACAATCAAGCCCACTTAGCTTGCTACCTCATTTGCAAAACCTTAACAATTATTGTGCCTCATGAACCATTCAAGTAGAGCTCCCTTTACTCTTTGTATTTTAAGTATGAGGGGTTTCCACAGTGCATTATATTAGATATCATTTTTGGGATTCAACTGCATTAAGTAAGTCATTCATCTATGACAATTTCCATGAGAGGTAGTCGTAACTGACTAATTTCTCATGATTTTTGAATAGTCCACTTAGTACTCATGCATTTGGTGATGCTCATAGGGGTGAAGAAGTGGGATTGAAACTAGTGAAATGAATCACATAGCGTCAATCATCACTTCTGAGGTTTGCACTCGGTAACCAGAACTTCCCAGGAGGTCACCCATGCCAGAAATCCTCTAACTCAAGCACGCTTAACTGTGGAGTTTTCCCCACAATCAAGCCCACTTAGCTTGCTAACCCATTTGCAAAACCTTAGCAATTATTGTGCCTCATGAACCATTCAATTATAACTCTCTTTACTCTTTGTATTTTAAGTATGAGGGGTTTTCACAGTGCATTATATTAGATATCTTTTTTTGGATTCAACTGCGTTAAGTAAGTTATTCATCATTGACCATTTCCATGAGAGGTCTAGTCATAACTGACTAATTTCTCATGATTTTTGAATAGACCACTTAGCACTCATTGCATGAGGTGATGCTCACAAGGGTGAGGAAGTGGGATTGAAACTAGTGAAATGAATCACATAGTGTCAATCATCACTTCCGGGGCTTGCAACCGGTAACTAGAACTTCCCGGGAGGTCACCCATCCTATAACTCCTTTGGTTTAAGCACACTTAACTGTGGAGTTTTCCCCACAAAAGCTCTACTTGAATGGTTCATGAGGAACAATGATTTAATGGTTCATGAGACACAATAATTGCTAAGGTTTTGCAAATGGGGTAGCAAGCTAAATGGGCTTGATTGTGGGGAAAACTCCGCAGTTAAACGCACTTGAGCCAGAGGAGTTATGGGATGGGTGACCTACTGGGAAGTTCTGATTACTGGGTGCAAGCCCCATAAATGATGATTGACACTATGTGATTCATTTCACTAGTTTCAATCCTACTTCTTCACCCCTGTGAGCATCACCTGATGCAATGAGTGTTAAGTGGACTATTCAAAAATCATGAGAAATTAGTTAGTTATGACTACATCTCATGGAAATGGTCATAGATGAATGACTTACTTAACGCAGTTGAATCTGAAAAATGATATCTAATATAATGCACTACGGAAACCCCTCATACTTAAAATACAAAGAGTAGAGGGAGCTCTACTTGAATGGTTCATGAGGCACAATGATTGCCAAGGTTTTTCAAATGGGGTAGCAAGCTAAGTGGGCTTGATTGTGGGGGAAACTTCAGAGTTAAGCTCGCTTGAGCTAGAGGAGTTTTGGGATGGGTGACCTCCCGAGAAGTTCTGGTTACTGGGTGCAAGCCCTAGAAGTGATGATTGACGCTATGTGATTCATTTCACTAGTTTCAATCCCACTTCTTCACCCCTGTGAGCATCACCCAAGGCAATGAGTGCTAAGTGGAATATTAAAAAATCATGAGAAATTAGTCAATATGACTACCTCTCATGGAAATGGTCATAGATGAATGACTTACTTAATGCAATTGAATCTCAAAAATGATATCTAATATAATGCATTACGGAAATCCCTCATACTTAAAATACAGAGAGTAAAGGGAGCTCTACTTGAATGGTTCATGAGGCACAATAATTGCTAAGGTTTTGAAAATGGGGTAGCAAGCTAAGTGGGCTTGATTGTGGGGAAAAATCCATAGTTAAGCGCGGTTGATCCAGAGGATTTTTGGGATGGGTGACCTCCTGGGAAGTATTGGTTACCGGGTGCAAGCCCCAGAAGTGGTGATTACTATGTGATTCATTTCACTAGTTTCAATCACACTTCTTCACCCCTGTGAGCATCACCCGATGCAATGAGTGCTAAGTGGACTATTCAAAAATCATGAGAAATTAGTCAGTTGTGACTACCTCTCATGGAAATGGTCATAGATGAATGACTTATTTAACGCAGTTGAATCCCAAAAATGATATCTAATATTTATAATATTGATTTATTATATAGTTATAATATATTTAGTTAACCTTTATCAATTTTAAATTACTGTTAATTTTGATTCTTTATAGATGTAGTTATTGAACATTATTGATTGGTGGTTTAGAAAAACTTATAACTAATGATATTCTTATGATTATGATTAAGTTCAGTTAATTATTTCCTCAAGTGTCAAAAGTATGATTCATGTTACTCAAGCATGCATTCCCTTATCACCAAGATTGAGAGAAAAGACAATTATGTTATTAATCAACTATTGCATTACGTCACTCAGTGATGTCGAAAATGTTTATAAAAGTCACATAGATGTAAGGGTGTTACACAAAAGTGACGCAAGCCTGGAGCTTGCAATACCCAGGAACTTTAATCTCTGCTCCTATACAAATGCATCATCATCATATGCCCAAATCTCTGCACTTCAAAAATTTGCAAATTCACACTTTACACATATGTTCTCAAAACCCATATTCTCATAAGCGGAAGTTAATAACATGTCTTCATAATTTCTCTATTGACTTTGAAACTCATACAAGGTTCTATTATGAAGCCCAACTCAAATCTTCATATAAAACTTTATGCAAAAGTATAACTCCATGTTTACACACTTTCATACCCATCATTCATATCATCATTCAATCCAAAACCATGCGCCTTTTCAAATTTCATTCACAATCAAACTTTAATGCGCCTATGGACAAGTGAGATTCGAACTTGACCATAATACCAGCATTCTGCATTTTCGATCCAATTTATTTATTATCACCCAATTCCCATTCACATATGGCTATGCTTAAAATTCAATAAGGTCAATGTAACCATGCTTAAAATCTCCACTTGTCCACATATGAATTCAACTCAATACAAATTCGGATTCCAATATAAAACTCTGGCCATTGCAAATATTTATTATATCTGCACTTTCTAACAAAACATAGCGCAAGGGATCAATAATAAATCTCGATATGCTAAAAGTGATTACCTCAACAATGCTTCTGCATTTCATCCATCGACTGTACCTGCACTTAAGTCGAAATTTAACTGTTCATTCATGATCTGCACCTTCGATTTCCTTACAAATACTCTGGCAAACTGCGTTTTCATCATTTCTGTCTATACTATTAATTCAGATTTAATTCATCAAACTTTTATCAATTCTGGATTATCAAAACGCTGTTTACTCTCCAGCAGAACTCTGATGATCGATTGCAAATGAACTGATACTTTTTTCAACGTCCAGAAAACCGTTCCATGGCTTCTCCATTGCGTTTTTGACATGGTATCCAATTCTCATCACACAACCAAACAATGTGTGAACACATTGAACATAATGCAATGATTTATTAACCCTACAGCAAACACCAATTTAACCTTACAACAAAGACTTACATCGATCTTTCCACAGCAACAATTTATCACGCCTTCAACTGCATTCAACGTACTCAATTTCCAGCAACATAACTCTGCATCCGTTTTTCTGCGTCCAGATTTGGAATTGTTTTCTTATTGAAATTAATTCACTGTATTAACTAACAGCGTTAACCTTCTATACAATTGCATATAGAAATCGAACCAATTGAAACTTGTCTCCTCCGTCTGCAAGTTGTGTATCGATTGCACAATATCGACTATTCAAATCTGCGCCATCGCTTTTCAAACCAGCAATTGTCAGTGTGACTCACATCATTAATAAGTGAAATCGATTCTGTTTGTAGCGCTCACACAATTCATAACAGATATGAAGGTTTATTCCTGATTTAGATCTGGTACTGTGCATTTTTCAAAACATATCTACTATTACTCATTATAAACGTACAAAAGATATGAAATCGAATTTCATAAATGTTGCAATTGCTGCCACTGTTTCATTTCAAGTCTGCGCCCTTAAACATACATTAAAATCGACTTCCAATCAAAATTTTCACTTAGAACGGTGCCCTTTTAATTTGCAAACAGAGATCTCAATGCCATTTTACCCTTAATGATTTGCATGGCAGTTTTCACACAACTAAATGTGATTTCAAGCCCATCGAACATTTCTTCATTAATTCAACAATATCATGAACTTCAGGAAACAAATATACAATTTCTCACTCAACCAATGTATATAAACTGAAACAAAACAATGACTTACAACTTTTGCTGGCCAGATGTTTCAATACTGTGGCCCTTTACAATTGCTGAAGGCTTACAGCCTTGCTGATCAAGCCTGCTCTCAATCAACCTCTCTCACAATCTCAATGTATTTTCCTCTCCAAACCCTTTCTTATTTATACAATTTTTAAAAATCATTTAATTAAATGCTCAATCCCTTCAATTCCTCAACAAACCCCTAAATCTCTCAACATCCCTAAAGGATAGATCTTTATCCCTAAAATCCTTCAACTAATTAAATTCCCTCATATCCTTTTATTAAATAAAAAGATATTTACAAAAATCCTCACCTTCTCCTATTTTATTCAAATTAATTAATAAAATATTAAAAATCATCACACCCCCTTTTAACATATTTACAAAATAAGAAAAACGCCCTTGATGCTCCTGCATCAGACTCCCCATGTAAGAAAATTCATGACCACCTGGTCATAAGTCTGGATATTTCCTCCTGGATCCCAAATTTTATTTTGTAATCTTTCCGTGCTTGTCGATTGCTTTACTGCTGTTGTCATCTGCTGTTGTCTTCCAGGTTTCCATATTTTGTGCTGTAATGCTCCACTTGCTCTGCTCTTGCAATCTTTCATTGTCATTCTCTTGTTGTCGCTCCTTTTCTTTCTTCCGGCTGTCTTTCTCTGGGATGTTTTTATCATTAACCTCCTTATCAACTCAATTTCTCTGTCCAGTATGTCCTCTGTCTGCTGATTGTTTCCATCTCTTGATTGCTGAATTCTCATTCTTGTTTGTTCTTCACTTGTTTTGATCACCTTTTCTGCTGCTGCTACTATAAATGTCGCCTCACATGTTGCTCTAGCTGTCAATATGAATGTTGCGGCCTCCCTAACTTCCTGTCCCTCTGCAACATTCCTTTGCTCATCATCTGCAATTTCTTTTTGATTATTATTTATGACAATTGCTTTGTCATCCTTCTTCATCAATCTATCCTGGACATTCATCCTCTGTTCTTCCAATTTCTTCCTTTGAAAGTCCAATTCTCTATATAACTCAATGATTTTACTTGGAGTGGACTTTGGAAATTTTACACGATCTTCCATTTCCTCACATGGTCTTTCTTCTACTAAATCTTCCTTAACATCCTTCAGTAGATGTTCTTCTTCTTCTTCCAAACCTGCAATCACACACAAATCATTAGTTTTAAAATCACAAGACCTTACGGTCTTATTTGATGCTTCAGTCATCCAGTCTTCGGGCTGCTTCGAATCATTCATATGATTCAACTTTTCTAGCTCTTCATCACTCTCAAAAAGTAATGGTCCACTCTCTGGGTAACATATCGAAACTTCAACATCTTCTTCAACATCTTCCTTTTGTTGTAGCTCAACGGTTTCGAGCTTCTCTATCCTCTGTCTGGCATCAATAACCTGTTCAAGTTCCGTTAGTTCCTTTATCAACTGCATATTTACCTGATGATTCCACTTCTCTTGTAGCCTCTGCCACTTCAGCTTCTTTCTTATGACATAACCATGCTTCTGGTCTACCTCATTTCTTTGCAACATATCCATTAACACCTCAAGCTGAACTGCTATCTCAGCCTTATCCCTCTCATATTCTTCTTTGCTTAACTGTCTCTGTATGCCAATTGCCTTGGCATCCTTCTCCTTTTGTCTTCTGCTGTGGTTGATTTCAGAACCTCTGTTATGACTGTCACTAGTCATCATCCTTTCCATCTCTATGAGTTCCTCACTCACTTTACTATGAGTTGCACTAAAGCCTCTTCAGCAGCAAGTCTTGTCCTGCCGCCACTTACCTCACCAAGCTCTTCTCACTCAGTCTTTTGGCAAGCAATTGGTTCTCTATCTCTGGAACATCCTTTGAGCACTTCTCTTTGCTCTTCCTGGGCTTCAACTCATCTGCCTGTTCTAAGAACACAACTGTCCTCCTTATCCAATCTCTATTGGATTTCCTCAAGGTTTTGCCACCTCTATGTTTCACCTAGAAACTTTCACCAGCTTCCTTTATCTGTTAGCAATTGCCTTTTGGGAGTTGCAATAATATTTCAATGCAAAGACTACAATACTCTATTTTTCAAAAACATATCTTCTTACCTCCAAGATCTCGTCTGATCTTGTCCTTCCATTCACCTGCACTTCAATTACCTTCAGAATCTCACCACTTCTGCCATCTGTTCCAGCAAATCTTTATGCTTCCTCTACAAAATTTCACTGTCAATCAGATTTTAAAATCTGATCCTCTCTTCCAATCTTCTGGCTTTATCCGGCAAACTTCAGCTGTCAGCAATAATTACTTCTTTGCTGAGTTTCTTCTTTGCTGCAACCATCAATCCTCAATCCATTTCTTGTCAGTAAAACCCAATTTAAAATTAAACAAACCAATACCTGCACGATTCTTCATTCATTCAGCTGCATTCTGGTTGCTTGACTGTCAGATTAGAATCTGATCTCCCTTGCCTGCATGCACATCTGCTACTTCATAAACGCTGTCATATTTTATCCCTGCACTTATCGCCTGCAATTTGTCAATCACTCATACAACCCATATCAAATTTTATCAATCAAAACAGAATTTTATTCTGTTCGAATGCACAACCGAGAATTTCTTCTCAAGAGCTTTCATACAGAGCCAAGCTCTGATACCAAAATTGACGCAAGCCTGGAGCTTGCAATACCCAGGAACTTTAATCTCTGCTCCTATACAAATGCATCATCATCATATGCCCAAATCTCTGCACTTCAAAAATTTGCAAATTCACACTTTACACATATGTTCTCAAAACCCATATTCTCATAAGCGGAAGTTAATAACATGTCTTCATAATTTCTCTATTGACTTTGAAACTCATACAAGGTTCTATTATGAAGCCCAACTCAAATCTTCATATAAAACTTTATGCAAAAGTATAACTCCATGTTTACACACTTTCATACCCATCATTCATATCATCATTCAATCCAAAACCATGCGCCTTTTCAAATTTCATTCACAATCAAACTTTAATGCGCCTATGGACAAGTGAGATTCGAACTTGACCATAATACCAGCATTCTGCATTTTCAATCCAATTTATTTATCATCACCCAATTCCCATTCACATATGGCTATGCTTAAAATTCAATAAGGTCAATGTAACCATGCTTAAAATCTCCACTTGTCCACATATGAATTCAACTCAATACAAATTCGGATTCCAATATAAAACTCTGGCCATTGCAAATATTTATTATATCTGCACTTTCTAACAAAACATAGCGCAAGGGATCAATAATAAATCTCGATATGCTAAAAGTGATTACCTCAACAATGCTTCTGCATTTCATCCATCGACTGTACCTGCACTTAAGTCGAAATTTAACTGTTCATTCATGATCTGCACCTTCGATTTCCTTACAAATACTCTGGCAAACTGCGTTTTCATCATTTCTGTCCATACTATTAATTCAGATTTAATTCATCAAAATTTTATCAATTCTGGATTATCAAAACGCTGTTTACTCTCCAGCAGAACTCTGATGATCGATTGCAAATGAACTGATACTTTTTTCAACGTCCAGAAAACCGTTCCATGGCTTCTCCATTGCGTTTTTGACATGGTATCCAATTCTCATCACACAACCAAACAATGTGTGAACGCATTGAACATAATGCAATGATTTATTAACCCTACAGCAAACACCAATTTAACCTTACAACAAAGACTTACATCGATCTTTCCACAGCAACAATTTATCACGCCTTCAACTGCATTCAACGTACTCAATTTCCAGCAACATAACTCTGCATCCGTTTTTCTGTGTCCAGATTTGGAATTGTTTTCTTATTGAAATTAATTCACTGTATTAACTAACAGCGTTAACCTTCTGTACAATTGCATATAGAAATCGAACCAATTGAAACTTGTCTCCTCCGTCTGCAAGTTGTGTATCGATTGCACAATATCGACTATTCAAATCTGCGCCATCGCTTTTCAAACCAACAATTGTCAGTGTGACTCACATCATTAATAAGTGAAATCGATTCTGTTTGTAGCGCTCACACAATTCATAACAGATATGAAGGTTTATTCCTGATTTAGATCTGGTACTGTGCATTTTTCAAAACATATCTACTATTACTCATTATAAACGTACAAAAGATATGAAATCGAATTTCATAAATGTTGCAATTGCTGCCACTGTTTCATTTCAAGTCTGCGCCCTTAAACATACATTAAAATCGACTTCCAATCAAAATTTTCACTTAGAACGGTGCCCTTTTAATTTGCAAACAGAGATCTCAATGCCATTTTACCCTTAATGATTTGCATGGCAGTTTTCACACAACTAAATGTGATTTCAAGCCCATCGAACATTTCTTCATTAATTCAACAATATCATGAACTTCAGGTAACAAATATACAATTTCTCACTCAACCAATGTATATAAACTGAAACAAAACAATGACTTACAACTTTTGCTGGCCAGATGTTTCAATACTATGGCCCTTTACAATTGCTGAAGGCTTACAGCCTTGCTGATCAAGCCTGCTCTCAATCAACCTCTCTCACAATCTCAATGTATTTTCCTCTCCAAACCCTTTCCTATTTATACAATTTTTAAAAATCATTTAATTAAATTCTCAATCCCTTCAATTCCTCAACAAACCCCTAAATCTCTCAACATCCCTAAAGGATAGATCTTTATCCCTAAAATCCTTCAACTAATTAAATTCCCTCATATCCTTTTATTAAATAAAAAGATATTTACAAAAATCCTCACCTCCTATTTTATTCAAATTAATTAATAAAATATTAAAAATCATCACACCCCCTTTTAACATATTTACAAAATAAGAAAAACGCCCTTGATGCTCCTGCATCAAAAAGTAGTTTTTTGTTGATCCTCTTTAGTGACAAACACCTAATTGTGTCTTGAGAATCCATAAAAAATCAACATCAATACAAAATGAGTCACTTGTTGTAATAACATCTTCATTTTAAGAAGTGAGTAATTATCTTTAGCATATACTCAATTAAGATAAATAAATCTACATAAAGCTTATTCTCACAACTTTTCTTTCAAACCACCACTAGATTGGAGATCCATTTTGAATGTATAATTGAGAATATTAAACCAACTTTCTTCAACTTTCAAGTTCTAACCTTATAAGTGTTTCAAATTTGCATTTATTATTCTTAATTTGTATCCTATAAGGTTTAAAACCTTCTTTGAGTGGTATAATATGTTGGAAGATGGAATTGTTACATTCCTTAAGATTATCATAGGTGAAACATCCCCCGTTCTATCCTTTATATTGTAATGACCATATTAGTGTCGAGAAAGCCACGACTAGACGAAACCCTAATTAATATATGATATTATTAATTAAAAATTAATTGATTAACACAAATGACGATTGTACTGCCTTACAAATCCTTGGTCTGAGGGAGCATTTATGTATTCTGCTTTTTTTCTTGAAAAGTCGTAACCTTATTTGTTGAATGAAGAGATCTCTGGATTATCCACAGTGTGATCAAACAATGGTCGATGTTTTGAATCCCAAAAATGAGAACCTTGCTACTGGGAAAGGTCATTATTTTATAGCCGAGCCGATCTAGAGTCAACAGACCCATCGAATATTTATAATTATAGGTGGAAATGTGAAGTTGAGTTACACTTTTTGCCATTTTTTGAGAAAAAAATATCTTTTATCTTTTTATCCTTTTTTTTTTTTTTTTTTGTTCTTCAACTTTCTGCATGCCAAAACAAATTTTCTGTTTATAACTTCATTTTACGAAAAAAATAAAACTTGTTATTAGCTTTCTATTACTTATTTTTTGTAATTTTTTTATTCATATTTGATATGTCAGCTTAACATTTATTTGAGTGTGTGTTATTTAACAATCAAAGGATTCATAAAAATTCATGTTCAAACGCGTTGATGTATTCTTTGAAAACTTTGTGTTTTTGAGAAAAAAAATGTGTTACAACAATATAAACAGAGTCTACTTCGGTTTCGTTATATTTACGAAACCAACTGATGCATATCATAATTACTAGAATTTTTTTGAACTAAACCAATATGAAGAAACTGCATATTTTGAGTATGTTTCGGCTTGCGCGAAATTTCTCAACATATTAGTTACAAACTAAAAATCTAAAAACTACCTATTACAGACGACAAACCAATGTAATGCACCATAATTTTTTCAATTTTTTTACAGTGTATTTTGGAAGATATAAAATTTTGATTTCATTGAATCATAATGACCTTCAGAAATTGTTTGAACAAATTTTATAACAAAATTGATTAAAATTAGTAAATATTTATGGAATTCCACAAAAGTTATATTTTGTGAAAGTATATTGAATTCTGCAAATGCTTGTCATTGTTCCAACAATTAATTCATAAAGTTTTATGGAGTTTAATCATTCCAAAGTTGAAGAAATGTGTTAAAAAATGAGCTGCTGCATAGTTGCAGATGTGTTAGTTCAGCCGAATTTTTTTTGCCGCATCGGCCCGTTAATTATAACGACACAAAAGTTCAACCGAAATTTTGCTTGAAATTACGTCGACCGGAAAATTCTATAAAGCCCCTCCAAAAAAACATTTCGCAGCTATATAAATAGCCGAAAACGGAATCATTATTTTCGCATATTTTCACACATTTCTTCATTTGGGTTGATTTTGCAAAAACTTTTAGGTTTAATTTTCAAAAGACTCTTTTTGGGCTTAATATTCAAAGGACATTTTTTAGAGGTATTTTTTAAAGTGACATTTTTTAAGAGGTTTTTTGGGCTTAATTTTCAAAAGACATTTTTTGGAGGTATTTTGTTTAAGTGACATTTTTTAGAGGTTTTTTGGATTTAATTTTCAAAGGACATTTTTTGGAGGTATTTTTTAAAGTGACATTTTTTTAAGAGGTTGGGCTTAATTTTCAATGGATTTTTTTTTGAGATATTTTTTAAAATGACATTTTTTTAGAGTAAGTGTTTTAGGTTGAAGTAAATCTTTTATAATTATTTTTTAAAATGAGTTTTAGTCTAACTTTTTAAATGACATTTTTTGCAGCACTTGGAAGGAAATATCTAGAGCTTCATTTCGTTTTTAAAAGACATTTTTCTAGCAGAATTTTTAAAGTAAGTGTTTTGGGTTTAAGTGAATCTTTTGTGCTAAATTTTTAAAATGAGTGTTTTTAAAATTAAATCTTTTGTGATGCTTTTTTTAATTGAGTTTTTGTCTAAATTTTGATGTAGTGAGTTTTTTTTATAGGATTTTGAAGGAAATTTGTTGAGCTTTATAAAAATTATCATGGGAAATCGAAGGAATTGTAAGAGAAAATATGATCGAACAAAAGACCCTGAGGAACGTAGAGAACAAGGGAGAAAATATCGAAAAAAAAGAGAGAAGAATGCTTAACTATTGAAAGGGAAAATCAAACTCAACTAGAAGTTGAAACAGGTATGTAAATGTAAATATTATAAATTTGATATTTAAAATTTGACTAGTGTATTGTGAAACTTAATTTTTATTTGATGAACTAATTTGAAAAATATTTTGCAATGTAAATAGAGAGACATATTCCTGAAAACATTGATGATGAGATAAAAAATTTTGAAAGAGAAATTGAAAGAGATATTAAACCAATGATTTAAGATGTTGAAAATGTTGAAAGAAATTCATGTGAAGAAATTGAATCACGAGGTATGTAGATACATATTTTGAATGTGTATTATTGAAATTATACATATTTATTAATTTAATAATTTATTGATTATGTAAATTCATTATGTACATTTAATTCTAATATGTATAGATGAAATCAATATCGATGATGAGATGTTAGAAAATGTTGACACTCACATATATGGAGATAAAAAAATCTTACCATGTTATACAATATCGCGTTAATTGCATTATTGATTTGTTTTCAAAGATGAAACTATGGTAGTTCATGTTGGGTGGGGAGCCTGATTATCTTGTTTACTTTGTATCACAACATTGGACCCTTGTACCTTAAATGAGGCGGCAACGCCACCCGTAATCAATCACTGCCGTGGGGGGTCCAGGGGGGGCGACAGCGACTTTATGGAGCCCCCCCCTGGCGGGGGGTTTCGGGGGCAACGCCCCCAAAGCTAAAAACATACGTAAAATTACCTTGTAAAAGTATAGTAATTTCTAGTCAATCTGGGTCATTCATTAGGCGGATGACATGACGGTATAAGTTATGTTTAGTTTAGGGTTTTTTGCCCTAGAAGGCAACCCCTCTCTTTGTATGAGGGTATTGTATTGCGGTTGTGTATTACATGTGTATTCTCTGAGCGGTAAATAGATAGGGAGACTATGAGAGAGAACATAGGATATTACAGTGGATCTGTTGTAGGTTTTGTCTCTTCATTTTGCTGGATAATAGAAAGGAAGGATTGGCTGTTCGGGGTGGACGTAGCCCAAACTGGGTGAACCACATATATCTGTGTCTCTCTGGTTTTATGTGTTTTGTGTGCTTGCATTTTCTGCATGTTTTATGTATTGCATTGCTCCATAATATATAATTTTCTAACAGTTCAAGCCTAAATGTTAAAAATCCTCTTAACATCAAAGAAATTAAAAGAAGATACGACTTTATTGGGTATTCGAAAATCAACAAAAGGTTAAAAAATGAAGGAAAATGTGATACAAAATATAACTAGTGCTCTAAAGTCAATTGGAAGATCTAGAAAGAAAAGTTCTTTAGATGCACGTAGAGCAATAAAAATGGCAGTGGTTTCATCAAGTACTAAAGAGAATCTTGGTAAAATCTATGGCACACGCATTATGAACTATTAGGTTGTTCAACAGGTAAACAAATATAAGTATTTATTATCAATCTGGGCTAGTAGGACTTAAAAGCATCCCCAAAATATATGGGTTCCAACTATGATCAAGTTTGAAGATGATTTATCAATGATTAAGGAAATGCACATTACAAACATAAATATAAACTAAATAATTTCTAAATTCAAGTATGCAATCAGTAGCAAAAGAATCTCCTAACTTAAGAGATTTGTTTGTCATTATCTCACAAGATTACTTCATGAATTAGAAATAAAAATCCATTAATTGAAGAGGCTCTTAACTAAAGTGATCTTGGTTTTCCTTCATAACAGATTCATTCATCAATAATACTATTGTTAGAAACAGGAATTCAGTAAAGCATTAAAAAAGCATGAAAAGATGAATTCTAGCTTAAGATCTTAATCAGATAGAAAGAATGTTTAACTTAAACATTTGACTACCCTTTCATATGAATAATAAGAATGATAATTAGATTCATCAACACTCATAAAACATCAGCATAAATCTAATCAACAAGTTAAACATAAAACAAAATAGTTCAGAAACTGCAACTACAAATAACTAGAAAGTGCATTTAGCTCAGTGTGGGGGCCCTCCACCCTTGCCTCGCACACTGAAAGTTCTTTCAACTACTAAAAATTCAGTCAAACGATCAGCATATAACAACAATAAATGGAATAGAATAGGCCTTCAATTAACTCTCCAAAACTCTCAGAAATAGTAATGTTAAGTCATACAATTTCTACATACCAATGCCTTCAAAGTCTGAGGCTTAAATAGATAAAATATGCAACAAATTAATTTAAAATGTCTCCTATAGCTATGTATATCCTTGTATTACCCAATTAGGTTTAATTCATCCATCAAATCCATCAAAATCTGGAAAATCCCATAAAATAAGAAATTTGACCTAGTTCCTAGGGATCCTCCATAAAAACAGGTCCTGTTTGACTGCCTTTGACTGGGTCTATTAAAGCTTGGTTTGACTGAACCAATAGGTGTAAATTTAATCTTAGTTCCCAAGATTTCTATAAATATATCCAGCTCGAGCCCAAGTGTCCTGCAAATATGCAAACCATGAGGCCATTACGGTAATTTCTGATCTGGTCCAAAAATGCACTTAAAATTCAATTTTTTTTATAGAAACTTCTAAGAATTGAAAAACTTAATTTAAATACCTGTATATGCATTTATTATTCAAAATAAGGTGAATATGATGGTGTATAGATGGATATTATGACCAATAAAGTGTATTTCATAAACAAAAAGAGATAAAAAAACGAGGGCCAACATCTCCCCCAAGCTGATGTTCAAGCATGTCCTCATGCTTGCGTTTTCCTTTTGCACCTCCTGAGTTCTGATGCTGATCCTATTTCTGGCCTTGAAGCTTCTTGCTGTGGTGCATGTAAAAGAGAGTCTATACCTTTGCACTGTTCTTCTTTGTATATTGAGGCTTTGACCTTCTGTTTCTCATATTTGACCTTCCAATAATTTTTCTCCTTAAGCCACTTGAATGCTTGTATGTAAAGAATATTGTTTTTGGATTTCGATTTTCCCATATCTTCAATTATCTTCTCATTTTATTTAATCAAATTTTCATTATTTGTCTTATATGTTTCATTTTCTCTTTTCAGGTGCCTTTCCATTATCCTGCTTACCTCTATATTATTAGTTAACTCTCTGATCCTGCTAAGGTTTTGGTGTTTTTCTTCCTCGGTATTTTTGGCAGCTGAAGTAGCCTCAACCTCATCAGAGTCAAAATAAGAATCTCTTTTTACTGAATTTTCATAAACCTCTTGCTGCAACCTCTCAAGAATTTCATTGTCTTGTTTTTTCAAGGGAGATGTCTCAATGATTTGCACTTCTGGTTCTTTTTCTTTGTTGCTTCTATCCCCTAAATTCCTCTTTCTTTGTCTCCTAGAAATGGTCAAGAATGATGTTTCCCTCTCTACCATGATTGTTTCTTGTTATTTATTTGATCTGGTTCTTGGATAGAGAGGTGAATTCACTATATTCCTTGTTTCCTGCATTGGTTTAAGTTTGTCTTCTATGGCTTGCTCTACAAACTTATTTTGAATCAAAAAATATTTCCAAATCATACCCTTAGTTTTCAACTAGTAATCAAAAATGATTTTTATGAGACCCTGATGATGAATTTGTGCTTATTTGTGTTTGGTTTTAGATTTCACACTTTTAATCATCCTCATAAAGTTTCTATAAAAGAAGTATGGCAAGTTGATTATTATGTCTCCCTTGATATGCCATAGCAACCTAATGTGGTATAGGTGTACTATGATATGTCTGCTATCACAAATGAAGAATTTTTGGATTATCAGTACTAACTCAGCCCAAGGTTCACTGAACCATTCTCTGGGAATCCCCTTTGTCCTGTCAAAGTATCCCTTTCTGTTCTTATCTAGGAAGAAGGTCCAACCTTTGTTCTTAAAATGCAATCATGTATAATAAAGTTCACCTGATAATGGCAACTATAGGGCTTTAGAAATTGATTCTGGAGTTAAAGGAATGAGTAAACTACCAACCATAGTTTGATCTTGTTTGCAGTTTTTTATAAACTCCCTTGTAATATCTTCATTATGCCCTTTGAATCTCTGAAGTAAGCCTATCAAGCCTGATTGATAAAGTTTTTCAACAGTGTCTCTACCCCAATGTTCAATCTGAAAGTCTTTAGGCTCTATTCTTGATGTCATGTTTTCTGAAAACCATTTGATATACCCCTCTACTGTCATCAACTTCATTTTTGAAAAACAAAAATTCATGTACTAGATCTCATCATAGTAGTGAGGCTTACCTCTGTTTGCTGCCTTTTCCAAGTAAGTGAAACGAATCCTCTGTTTTCTTGAAAGAAGTGAGCTTACTGCTTCTACAGACACAAGATTTTATGTAGAGAAGTTTATAAAAACATAAAAAAAAATCATGTTTCTATTAATCTACTCTCATTTGATCCTCTGTCTCTTCAAAAAAATAAAAATCCTCTGCCTCTATTTGTAGGGTTTTTTTAATCTTTTGTTTGATTGTGTAATTTTTTTTTTTTTAATACAACAGTGTCTTCTAATCCTTCAATTCCATTCAAAATCCTTTTTCTAAGGCAAAGAATAATATATCTAATCTAAGCTCACTATTTATGCAAGAAAATTTGGAAAAATGGCTCACTGTTTCATAAAAAATCTCATAAAATGAGTTCACTGTATCTTCAAAATTCACCAAACTCTGCTCTCTGTTATGCAAAAACATGTTGACTATGCTTTTTAAACCAAACATTCACCATAAATCTTGGTTCAATTTCTCTTACTGAGTATGCAAATGAATTTACTACACAACCCATTTAAAAAGAATCCACTGTGCATTTCAAATCAGACACTCCACTCTTTGTTTGCATTCAAATTGAAATCGACGACTATATATGAAGATATTTTCCAAGTTTACTTGTTCTGCAATGATCTTCATGATTTTTATTTTAGTTTGATTGGAGTTCCTGTGTTTCAAGCAGCGCCAACTTATCAAAATCTCACTCAATATCTTAATCATTTACTCATTCAATCAACAAAGTATTTCGTGTTGACTCGTGACAAAGCATTTGTGAGTGGTGGAAGTAACATAACGTAAGGCAATGACAAGCTTTAAAAACTATGGTACAAGGACTCCATTTATAACTCACAGTTTACTCATCAATCCTTAGATTTAATCATACGAATAATCATTGTTTTAAACAAGAAAATCTGAGTTTGCTTCTTACCTCATTCTTCACGGGATTTTTGCCTCTTGACAGCATGCTTGCTTGACACATCTGCCAAAAATTTTGGCTCGAAATCTCGGTCAACTCTCCTTATCCCTATGTTCTTCTCACTGCTATATCTCATGCTCTCTTTGCTACGTTAAATTTCCTCTATTTTCCTCACAGGTTTCCCTTGTCTTCTCTTGTTAATTCATTTCTCACATAGTTTCTTGGATGCGTGTTTTGATCACACGACCTTCTTTCTCTCACTGAACCTGCGAAAGGCAATGATGGTGAAAAACACACAGCGTTTCACTAGCTTGAGGTCTTAGAATGGTGGAGGTTCTTCTCTCAATAGTTTACACATCATATGTAATATTTCATTTTGAACTTGTTTGACCATTCATCGACTGCTTGACTAGTGCTTCCGTGGCTCACCTAACTACAAGGAAAATACCCTCTAGCGAAGGTTATAAAGGAGGTTTTTAGTGTTATAAAATTGGCCAAAATTGTCAAAAACACATTTTCTACAACATCCGTTTACAGTTACAGAGGTTTTGGCAGAGCTTTTAACGAAATTTCAACACAACTAAAAAACCTGGGCAGCCAAAGGTGATTACGGATGTTTTTTCATCGATGCGCTACTAAGGTATCAATGCACCGGGCGGTCGAAGGTGCATGCACTGGGCCCTCAAGGTATAAAACTGCACTGGGGCACAGTTTTGGTGATACAATGCATGAGGCTGTTCTAATTGGTCTTGAGATTTGTGTGGTGCCCATAGGTCATCTAAATGAACAACTACGTCGAGTTATAGAAACGCATCAGTGCGCAGTATCAGACAAACGTACCATTTGTTCTAATTTGTATTGGTATTTGTGCAGTGCCCATAGGTCGTACAAATTCCCCGGTGCGTAGACTCACATAAATGCACCGATGCGCAGTATCGCATAAACACACCGATATTTATAATTGGTATTGTTATTTATGCACTGCCTATAGGTCATAGAAACACATCAGTGTGCTATATCATACAAATGCACCGGTGTACAGTAACTCACACATACCGGTGTTCATTTTGTATTTCTTAGAAACATCGACCTGTGAAAGTGTAATTATTGTGATTTTTTAAAATTCATTATTCATCAAAAGTCGACATATCTTATAATAGTATTCATATCAATTAAATTTTTATTAATACATTTGAATGTGATGTTCGGATTAATTTTTTTATATCATATCATAATTATTGTGATTTTTTAAAATTCATTATTCATCAAAAGACGACACATATCTTATAACAATATTCATATGAATTAAATTTTTATTAGTGCATTTGAATGTGATGTTGGGATTAATTTGTTATATCATATAATCAAATTTCACATCTCTTCATTATAATATTTAATCATCCATAAATTTAATCAGTGGTGTTACATTTCATAGCGACAATGGATAATGTAATAGAATAAATTAAAACACACACACACACACACACACACACATATATATGAGATATTATTTGTCATACAAAATGGGACAGTTATTGGTATCCATTTGTCTTTCAATTGGGACACTATGTCCATTACATTACACAAAATGTTTGATTTCACAGACAAATATTTCAAAAAATACAACGCCTTGCTTTGATATCCAAACATAGTGATCATCATTCTTTTCTTGAATTGCTGTCATCGATAGAGCTACTTCCATGACTTGGGTTATTTTTAGGAATGTTTTGTTCACGGTGTTGATTGTTTTCTTCTTATTCACCTTCCATCTACAAACATAAAAATAAACTGTAATGAGTGTATATACATTGGTGAGAATAATGAAAATTGAAATATTTACGTCGAAGGCGTTCTCTTTATGAGATTGGGTGGGCAAACACTATTCACCCCACCCAATCACAAAGCTTCCTCATCGCCCTTCTAACTAATTATATCTTGACATGTGGCGACAGAGTGTTGGTTGAGTTAAAGTCAATTCCTCTACCAGCCATCCACCAAGAGGTACCATTTCAAGATGTCCAAGGGTTCATAATCGAGCCACTTTCTTGGAGAGTCGATGAGAGGGTTTGGAGACGAGGGTTTTTAGTTCTGTGTTGGTTGTTATTTGAGGGATTTGAACCATGTCTGAGGCAAAGATATCATGGAAGGTTAAGTGGTTCGATTCGACTAAGGGTTATGGTTTCATAACCCATGATGATGACAACGAGGACCTGTTTGTGCATCAGACTTCAATTCACTCCAATGGGTTTCGATCGCTGGCCGAGGGAGAGGCCTTCGAGTATACAGTCAAGCATGAGAATGGCGAAATAACCAAGGCCCTAGATGTTATGGGGCCTGATGGAGCATTCGTGTAGGGTAACAATGGAGGCGGCGGTAGAGGCGGAGGTGGTGGTGGCTACATCGATGGTGGTTACGGTGGCGGTGGCGGTTATGGTGGTGGTCGATATGGCAGTGGCAGTGGGTGGAACGTAGGTGGAGATGGTGGCCGAGATGGTGGTCACGGAGGAGGTAGAGGAGGTGATGGCGGCGATGGCAAAAGCTGTTACAAGTGTGGAGAGTCTGGCCACTTTGCGAGGGACTGGACCAACGACGACAGCTGTTATCAGTGTGGTGACTTTGGTCATTTTGCCCGATATTTACCTAACCACGAAGGTTCGGATTATTGGAAGCCTGTCATAGCTCTGTTCTTGTTATCCTTCAACGTTTTTGTGTCAAGAGAGGGGCACTGTTAGGTTCTTGTTGCAACGTTTTTGTCTTCATCTTCTCTAAAGATATTTCTTGTTGGACATCTTGAAATGGTCCCTTCTTCATGGAAGTCTTGCAGGTTCTACTATTCTTTCTCTGATACTACAGCCGAGAACACTGCCGAGACGATAGAGAACAGCTCGTGCGACACTGTCTACCGCCATGGAAAACAACATCATTTACACTGTCTCACTGTTTCATGTCTGATATTGTAGCAAGTTTCATGGGAAAACCCCTGAGCAACTTTGAAAATTTTCCCTTGATATGAAGGTCTTCCTTTTCCCATCGTTTCTTATTCTTCAATATTTCTCTGTTATCTCAGGAAAAGTTTCAGAGAGTGGAATTGACTCAGGGTTTCCCAGCGTTGCCAAGAAAATGGCCGTCAGGGGTTTGACTTCAGGTAATTTAACCAGGTTTCCACACTTCATATAATTTTATCTTTTTAATACTTCGCTCACCAATTGGGATTTGTTGCAGGGCTCCAGGTTAGCTCAGGGTTCTTGTGTTTTTGAACAATTTTACTGAGGTGCCTTGCCATATTTTTTCGTTCCCTTGGTCCTTAAGCAAAGAGATTTGTTCAGCTCTGTCATGTTGTCTAGCACTGGTGTTATCTACTTCCTTACGAACTAACCTTATGGACTACCCTTATGGACTTATGGATTGTCATTCTACGCTATTTTTCATCCATAATCCAAAATTTTTTGTTGAGTTCCTTAATTAAAATCATCTCCAAGTCGTTTAATGATGCCTCTAATTCTGCTTTTTCTATTTCAGCCTCCTCCCTTGCTCACCTTTTAGATTCAAGCTCCAAAATAGTTTGCATATGACATGCCTCTTTTCTCAGAATTACATCTTCTTTCAAAAGGGCTGCATCCCTTTGCCTCTTTAATTCATCATTTTCATTGAGTTCCTAAAATAAAACCAACTTCAAGTGTTTAAAACATGCCTGTTGAGGAGGTAAATCCCCTCTGCGGACAGAGGCGATCCCTACTAGCCCAGCAGGGGTCTAGCAACAATCATCAAATGTTACAGCGCAAGTTCCTAGTTACGAATAAAAGACCAAAGATGGAGGCCTACTTGGAATCCAATGCTATGATCCGTAGAAGAGAGCGTTCCCGTTCCTCAACCTCGGCAGATCACGATCCCCCCATGATCTCCGCGGATGGACACTTGCACATGCAAGAAACAACACAAATACAAGCATAAAATCCAGAGTACGCAACTATATATCAGTCAGAAAGGATATAAATCATTATTAACATAAGTGAAAACAGAGTGGAACCATAACCGTAATCATTCATTAAATAACAATCGAAAGAGAGTACAACCAATGTTCTGATGCCGTGATCTCCTTCGGAAGGGTCCCCAGTCATTCACGTCTCGCAAAGCTCGCCAGGGAAAGGGAAAACCTATTGTGAGTCTCTCGACGATAGTCTCCTTACTTGAGTCGGCCTTTTGGGAAGAAAGAGGGCTCTTACAGCACAAAGGCTCTTGGGAATTTGGAGATTCAAAGCTTAGGCACTTTAAGACTAGCTTGCAATGGCAATCAGCAAGCTTTTATAGATGGGGAAGGAGGGAGTTGGGATCCCTATTATCGTGGGATTGGCCCTATCATGAAGGAAGGTTCCATGAAAGGTGGCAAACAACTTTCCTTCCATAGAACTCCCGTAGCCAAACCTCCCAACTCAAGATAGGCAATGGTTTCTGAGTTGGTTGGAACACAACTTCCGCAATCTTTATTTAAAAAACACTCTGTAAGGTCCAAATTTATTTTACATTGCTGTACTCTGGGGCAGAGCGCCGGATTGAACTCTTTGTATGATTTTCCCCATTGGCACGAGTGATGAATTGTCTGCCCACGCCAATGCAAAAGGAGATGTTTTCATGATTTGTTGCAAGGAGATGTCTTTAGGGCAATTGAAGCTCATGCTTAGAGGAATGCATTGATGATGATTTCAAGGCATGACAATGTTCATAGGTCACAAAATGGGTCCTCCATTGTGCGGGACGGGGAATGGCAGGGACGGGACGGTGACAAATTCTTGTGTAACGGTGCCCCCTACGTGTAGGGCGGCCGAGAGAGAGAGGGGTGAAATGCTTTACGAGAACATGTTCAACTGAAGGCCCGTCGTCGGAAAACCTGCGCAGAAAGATACAACTGATATCTCAAGTACATGATGTATATGCGGTATGGACGCAACCATCCGAAACAGAGTATGCTATAATCTGGATCCAGGGTATGGGCGCAGCCATCCAACTAGGATCAAATAAATAGACTCAGGTATGGTCGTAGCCATCCAATCAGTGAGTCATGTACATAGTGATAATAATCCACAATCGCAGCCTGGATTACAACAGACACAATCCAGGGTCTTGTGCTCCATCTCGACCCAAACAAAGTACAAGTTCGAGCATGCGAATATGTGAGCTGAAGTCGAACATGCAAGAACATCGTCTGATTACCGACGATGATGAGGCATTGAGACGCGGAAACAATAATGACAATGGCCCTCAAGGTGCTTAAGGTACAATCTACGTGTGAATCAATGACGGTGTCGACACCGTGCAGAATCACTACATTCGAACCCCCGATGATGAAAACCCCAAATAAAATCGACGAACTGCCATTGAGCATACGAAGCTCAGTACCATAAAGGGAGTCACTCTAGATCAACTTCTGGATAATGAGCTGAAGTCGACGGGGAGTGGACCTTGATCGAAGGTGGGCCATAGTGTTTCCCACATCATCGACACGAGACAGAGGAACATGATGTTTTTTGTGAATCAGGATGAAACGAGAATCAGAGGGAGGTTAATATTTTGCAGAGGTCAACTTCTCTCGAACATATAAATGGCACGACAGTGGACTTGGCAGTATTTGACATCAATGGATCAGAGGTCATGGTGACAAGGCAATGAGCAGATGAGAGGTCAAAAGAGATTATCCAAACCCACAGAGGCAAGCGAAAAGCGAGATGAGATGTCCCCAACCCGACACGAATGCAGACAAGTGCCATGTTCAAGAGCGACATACTGCCGACACGACAATGATGCTGGTTCCATTTCCCCCCACCATTTCTGGCGAGTACCCCAATTATTTTTTATAACAAGCGTGAAGGGGATAGCATATGCTTGTAATATAAGTCCACCCTTCGGGTGAATCCATCCTAGTGCATTTAACGAGTCCTAGGAAGGAGGAACTCGAAGAACGTCATTTCGACTGGATCCGATGTCATCAGGGTTTAACGAGTCTGACAAAGGAAGAACTCGGCGTCTTTTCATATTTAGAGAGTTTGAAAAGACAACAGAAAAGTAAACTCCAGCGGTCCCTTTTCGTAGATAGTTCTTGGAGATCCGAAAAGGTACGCTCTCCGAGAAAACCTCCTAGTCGCGATAGGCCCCAAGGTATTCCTTTTATTAATCAATTAAATGACGAAAAGGGGTAACGTATACGGAGTGATGTCGATTCGTGTCCCCATTTGAATGAGATCGAAACGACAAGGGCCTCGGCAATCTTTTCATGTTTAGAGAGTCAGAAAAGAGCTGAAAGATGACTCTGAAGTGACTTTTTCGTGTATTTACCGAGTCCGAAAAAGTATAAAATACAACTCGTTTCCATTGTTAAAGTCGCAAAAACCTACTGCTGCACATACCAAGCAAGCGCAAAACCCATTTTCGACATAACATATTAAAATATTTGATAAAAATAACTTTTAAAACACATCCTATGTCGAAAAAGTTATAAATATGCCAAAATGGTAAAAAAAAAATTACTTTTACTATTTACCTTGGTAAAAAGCAGCAGTGGTCCATTTGGAGTGGAAACTTCTGATGGCGATTGCGACAAATCCGGTTGAGCATTCAGATTCTCGTCTGCTACAGGTAAGAGGCGCTTCCCTGCTCTTCATTTCAATCCATTTTTTAATAGTTTTCCCTTATGTATCACCCCTCTGTGGCCATTATTTGAATTTTTAGGGCCGCGCTCATTGGCGCGGGTATCGGGCACGGACCCGCGCCAATGGGCTCTTTTATGCAAAGGGCTCGCGCCACGTGGCGCGACTGTTCATAAAACAGCCGCACCAGCGGCCGAACCTAAAATTCCGCCTAAAAATTCGAGATTTTAACCAAATTGAATGGAATTTGAAGCCTACCAGAGATCTAACTAAGGGTTTATGACCATGTGGATGCAGGAAATCAAGCAAAATGGTGATTGAATGGAAAGAACAAGAGCATGGAGAAGAGGATGAACAGGCCATAGAAAGTGAGGCTTGCATGAATGCCCTCAGAAACTGTGGGCTAAAGAAGTTCTTCCTTACACCCTGTCTACGAGCTCAGCCCGAGCTCCTCCAGTATTTGATCAGTATTTGGGATGAACATGAACAAGTGTTCAAGTTGCGAGATCAGGTATTGGAGCTGGAGGTTTCTGATGTGTATTTCATCACCGGATTGTCCCGCAGAGGTCCGAACCCCGTCTTGACTGGAAGTAGACCATCTGGTGAGAAGATGGAAGAAGTGATGGCACGAGTGTGCCAAGGAGCACAAATGGGATCAGGGAGTAAAAAGGTGGATATCCACACTATCCCCGATCTGGCATTGAGAGTTGTCCTACATACCATCACGCGGGCTGCAGGGTCGCAGGCACCGCACGAGGCCACAAAGGCCCAACTCCTGCTAGCCTCAGAATGCATGAGTCCCTTACTGTTTGACTGGGCAACAACAGTAACAATAAACATGAAAAGACAGCTCAAAAAATGCAAGCAAGCTAAACTGAAATAGTTTGGCTATGGTTCCATCCTGGTATCGTTCATTCTGGAATGATTACCAATCTTCCAGGGCCAAGGGGCCATAGTAGCAGATCCGATACCATGCGAGCCAAGAATGGCTCGTTGGGCAGCACTAATGCCCAGAGTTGGAGGCGGCCAACAGATGTCTTGGAGGCCGGAGTTCTTTAGGTGGTTACGACGCCAGTTGATTGTAGTGGAGGACTGGCCATATGCAGGAACTGACTTCACCGGAGACCCAGATCTCCCACTGCCAGAAGGAGACGACTGGGACGAGGAGTTGGGTAAGACATCATGTTTTTGATTTTTATGTTTTATGTTTTTTTTTGTTAATACACATTCGTCCTAACAAATTTTATATATGTATGCAGATGTGGGACCTGAGAGACCAGCTGGAATGTCTCCAATCTCACGGAGGACTCATCTCGCCCCTGATCCTCAGGGAGAGGGCACAGGAGGAGAGGAGTTGATCTAGAATCTCGAGGGCATTGCCCGAGGGATCCCGGACTATGCTCGGCTAGCGGACGTACCGATGGCGTACCAGTGTCATACGGTGGGAGTCCCAAGTCGGATCCACCGAATCCTGAGACGCTTAGTGCGTGCAGTTACATGCTATCATGAGCACCATGCGGATTAGCTCTTAGGGATTATACCACACCTATTGTTTGAGAGACGTATCGTCTCCGGATGTACTTAAGACGATTATGTATATTTTGACTTTATGTGACACACTCTATGTAAAAATTTCGATATCTATATATATATGCATATCTATTTCTAGATGGATCTTTCTTTACATGTGATGATGATTTACAAATTGCGCAAATGTCTGTCTAATACCAAATTTGCTATTGCATCTGTTAATGTATTCAAATGCCTGGGTATATGATGATATGCAATGTAGTCAAAATTCCTTTCCAGTAATCGAATACGCAGATACAGACGTAAGATGGACGGGTTTCTTACCGAATAGTGTCCGTTCAGCTGTAACACTACAAGTTGCAAATCTAAATATACAAGCAATTCACGGATACCAAGGTTTACTGCCTCGGTTAATAATTCTAACACAGCACTATATTCCGCGATATTGTTCGTAGCACGTCCTAGACACACTCCTTGTAGGTTGACCAACTCACCAGCAGGATCATAGATTACCCAGGTTGCTGAAGACAGATTCCTGGTACTGCGGGAGGCACCATCCGCGAAACCAAAAAATGGATGAATAGACATCTGCACAACCAGGAAGACCTGATCAGCAGAAAGATATTTACAAGGCACACCACACCATACATGCACACAAATGAAAAACACACACCTATGTACACACACCACACCAAGAAATCACTTCAGGCATAGTACTTTTTGAGGTACAACCCATTTCTGGGTTGCGCCAGCGAAACTCCTTCATAATCTATAAGCTCGTAGGCCCCGTTTTTCAAAACGCATTTTACTATATAGGGCCCATGCCACATAGGCTGGAACTTACCGGCTCCAAGCTTGTCATGTGTTTGATCGTACAAGAGGACGAGGTCTCCTTTGATAAAGGAACGAGGAGAAAAAGATTGATCAAAATGAGTTTTGACCCTCTTATTTTGTGCTTCGATAACCAAAGCAGCCAGACGACGGGTTTCATCTAACCGTTCCAGATACAGAAGACGTTCTTCCTCAGCAGAAGTATTAGGTAAAAGTTCCACAGCTAATTTCAACGAGGGAATCTCGCATTCAATCGGAAGAGTTGCTTCCAGACCGTACACCAATTGAAATGGTGTGAACCCAGTTGCACTCTTTGCAGATGTTCGGTATGCCCAGAGAGCTGAGAACAGTTGGAGATGCCAATTGGATTTGTGAATACCAACTGTTCGCTGAAGCATAGTGACCAAAACCTTGTTCACTGCTTCAACCTGACCATTCGCCTGAGGGTAATATGGTGTTGAGCTGTCGTGACGCAAGCCCAACTTTGAAGTCAGCTCCGCCATCATATAATCTCAGAAATGAGTACTGTGATCAGTGACGATGGCTTGAGGAACCCCGAACTGTGCAATAACGTGGTTGAATATAAATTGAGCAGCTGTTTTCCCGTCAGCAGCTAGTGTAGGCATCGCCTCGGCCCACTTGGTGAAGTAGTCGACGGCGACAATTATATACGCATGCCCCCCGGCCGAGTGAGGGTTACACGTCATAAAATCCACACCCCATTTCGAAAAAGGGCCGACGGTAATAACGGGATGCAAGGGTAAAGGCGGCGCGCGCATCTTGCACTGAAATATCTGGCACGCATGACATTTACGGACTGCAGTGATACAGTATTTGAATATGGAAGGCCAGAAATAACCTACTCGCAGAATCTTCTGGGCAGTAGCATACCCGGACATATGTCCACCACAGGCGCCGCTGTGGCACTCATTTAGGACCTTTTCAGCCTCTTCCAAGGTTAGGCATCGCCGGAGCACCGAATCTACTCCAATGCGGTATAAGGTATCTCCTACTATACGGTAGGGTTGGGACTAGTGCCGAATCCGACGGCGGGCAACTTTATCCAACTCAGACCGAAATGTCGAGGTCTGAAGATACACTATTATGTCACCGTACCAAGGGTCACGAGTACCGATGAGGAAAAGCGTTTCGTCCGGTATATGGTCTTCAGAGTGTGAGGGAGCAGAGTCTGTAGGGAGAGAGCATATCAGATCCGCGAAAACCAGTGATTTGGTTGACTTAGCGGTAGTGAACTCTAAGTCAAACTCCTACAGGATCACAATCCATTTGGAGTACTTGCCCCCCAGTAATTGTCTAGAAAGAATATACGTCATAGGGTTGCAGTCTGAAACCATTGTTATCGTACGCAAAATGATTTAATGGCGAAAGCGCTGTATAGCATGTACTGCTGCTAATGCCAACTTCTCGACATGAGCATAACGCGTTTCTGGATCGAGAAGGTTCCGTGATAGATAATAAACAACATGTTCATCACCATCATCGTCATCCTGCACCAAGACCATGGCTATGGTGCTAAATGCGGTGGCTAGATATAAAGTGAAGTCGCGGTGGTAGTCCGGAGGACGAAGCAACAGAGCATTGACAAGCAACGTCTTCAGCTTCTCAAAGAATTCCTGAGCAATTTCGTCCCAATGGAAGGGAACGTTCTGCTTTAATAAACGAGTGAATCCTTTGGCCACCTCGGCATAATTCGGGATAAAGCGCCGAAGAAAGTTTGCTTTCCCTTGTAGACTCTGTAACTAATATAGGGAGGAGGGTGATGGGAGATTTATGATGGCCTCGACCTTTAAAGGGTCAAGGTGAATTCCGTCTTTCGAGACTATGAATCCTAAAAGACTGCCAGAATCAACGCAGAAGACGCATTTATGAGGATTAAGCCTGATGTTGTAGCGCCTGCAACGAAGAAAGATCTGGCGGAGATGCTCAGGATGGACCTTTCGCTTACCCGAATGGGCTGGCAAGTCGTCCAGATAAGGCTGAATGATATGGCGAATGTCATGAAAAGCGTAGGACATCGCATGCTGAAAAGTGGCTCCAGCGTTCTTCAAGCCGAACGGGAGCTTTTTATAAGCGAAAGTACCCCACGGACAGATGAATGTGGTCTTGTGTTGATCCTCAGGTGCAATATTGATCTGATTATATCCTGAGAAACCGTCCATCAAGGAATAGATCTCACTTCCGGCACATTCGTCGATGATCTGGTCTATAAACAGAGTGGGATAATTATCCTTTGGACAGGCGTGATTGATGTCGCGATAATCAACATAGACTCTAATCGTACCCTGCTTTTTATCGACAGGGACAATGTTAGACACCCATTCTGTGAGGGGGATGGGATAAATAAAGCCCGCGTTTAGAAGTTTTTCAACTTCTGCCTTAATGGCGGCGACTTTCCGAGGATGCATGGGGCGTAAGCGTTGGCACACGGGTTTCGCACCTGGATAGGTTGGAATCTCATGCACTACGATACTGGGATCAATCCCTGGCATTTCCTTGTAGGACCATGCGAAAACATCTCTGAATTCTTTGAAAAGCTCAGTATAGACTTGAATCTCATCGGGAGAACAAGTCACACCCACATGAATATTCTCAACGATCCCCGGTTTAACGGAGATGTTGATCGGGATGGTTTGAGTAATGTTACTCAGGTTACCCTCCGAAAAAACCTTGTGCGTCAAAATGGGCGTTTGAAGAGGAGGGGTAGGAACCTGAGTAGCATAACGCTCCAGACAGTCAGTCATTGCCCCCAAGCTAGGCATAAAAGAGGAGCGATGATGTCCATCGCCCCAAGGCAGCTCCTCAAGAGACATAGTTTCAATGATAGCCTCATCTGAAGGAAAAGTCTCTTTGAGAGGATCAGGTGAATCGGCCTGACCAAGCCAGGGGGATTGAGAGTAGATGTCGAGAGCCATGCTCAAAGGAGCATGCTGAGGAGGTGGAGGATCAGATGCGGCAACAGTTTCACAATAGCTGATCTCTACTGGCGTCAAAGGCATTGATTCTCCAAACTCAAACACCTGCTCAGGCGTAGGAATAAGCCAGGGGTCATCGGACCTGGACATCATGTTGACTTGAGTGGTGTGCGGTGGCGGTGCGGGAAAAATACCCATGAGGACCGGGTCTTTGAAGAGACCAGGTCCCACACTGTCGAGGGGATTCAAAATCTGATCCACGTATGGCACGTTGTTCTCAGAGGTAGAGGTGAAAAATGACAACTGATCCACCGTGACAATTTTGCCCTCATGAGGGAACTTAAGAAATTGAAAGACGGTGGACGGCACACAGAGCATGGCATGGGTCCAACTGCGGCCAAGAAGTATATTTTAGTTGAGTTTAGCGTCAACCACTTCTACTTCCACGTTGACAGTTTTCCCCTGTAATGTGATCGCTAGACTCTCGAGAACACCCAGGGGTTTGGATTCCCGACCATCAAATGCCTCAAGGGCATTGGGAGATGACGAAAGGGCTGGAGAGCTGATGGCCTTCCAGCAAGCGGAGGACATAACGCAGGTAGATGCACCTTCATCCATGACGGCCCTATGAATATTCAGACTGTTAATCCCGACTTGAATAATAAGAGCAATTTGATGTGGAAGCCGGGGAGTGAAATTCTCCAAATCGAAGGTGAGAAGACTCGAGTCGGCGGGATCGATGCCCCCGATGGCAGACAATAAAGCCTTCCGTTGTGAAGGAAAACTTTGAAGAACTTCTAGCGCAGACATAGCAGACGGCGCCTGTGCCAAATCCTCAACAATGCTGTAATGTTGAGCAGCATGAACATTCAGATTATAAGAAGATCTTCGAAGGACACCTTTAGAAGGTGGTTTCACAACGGGTTCAGGAGTGGGCTTCTCGATTTCCAATGAACCGGAGACAGGTGGGGGAGGCGCTCCATCTGCAACTGCCTTCCCGGGTGCCTGCCACGATTCGTTGTAATCCTTTGACCGCGTAGCGATAGATATAGGCGCAACACTCTTCATCATGAAAACCTGAGACCCAAACGGTGCAGATGGTGATGGCTGTTCGACCATCTGAGTCTGCTGAGATGGAAATGGCTCTTTTAAAACAGCCGGAGTCCCTTTAGGGCCCTTAAGAAGTTGACTAACCTCGGATCATCGTGGACAATCCTTAGTATAATGGTCGCCTTCACAAATGAGACAAGGGTACTTCGGTTTACGCTGAGAGCCATCCTCAGTACGAGATTTAGATTCTGGCTTCGGGGCATCAGATTTAGATTTTCCTTTGCCCTTCTTTTTCCGCTTGGAAGTTTTCTCCGCAGGATTGGCCTGAACGGAATTTACTTCCGCGGTTTTACGAGAATCGGAGGGGGCGGGATTAGTAGGAGCATTTTTGGAAGAATTAGACTTCTGCTTCCCATTCGAAGATTTCTTCGAATTCTGAGAGACAGAACCAATGACACCATCCACCGCGGGGGTAGGTGGAGCCTTAGAGGTTCTGGACCGTGGGGCATCAGGCAAGATATCATAAAGCATGCCGGACTGAGAATATACGAGATCGAGATATTGGGCACGCGCAATGGCTTGTTCCTCCGTCACACACGCTCCCATCACAATATCCTGAGCGATTTTATTCACAAAGGAGGTGGTGAACCAGTGAGTCAGTATCTGATCAGGTATGTGAAACTTGATCAGTCTACAACGGTGCCGCCACTCATGAATGTGATCAGAGATGTGAGTGGCTTTGTCCTGCTTCAGAGAAGTCAAGAGGTGCATCCCGGCTTCATAACGAACCGGTAACTGGAAGTGCGTGAGGAAAGCCATGGCTAAAGAATTGAAATCTTGGAAAATGCCGCGGGATAACTCTATGTACCACTTAGCAGCAGCCCCAGTTAAAGTACGCTGGAAGAGGCGCAGGCGAATCGAATCTTCGACCCAAGAGTTAGACGAACACCAAAGATGATACGTCATCACATGCGCCTGGGGGTCCTCTCCAGCTTTTCCCTCAAACTTGGGGCAATCACCTGGTATCTTGGTGGGAACCGGAGGCCAATATGGATTATGTAAAATCGGATCATTGGTCAACTTTGAAACATCCGGCAATTCCAAGGTGGCCAGGAACGGCAATGGCGGATTGACCGGCATGCCAGACCCAGGATGAGGACCGTTACCTGTACTCCACAATGGTTGTGAATATCCTTGCCCCCATGGGTTCTGTCCCATAGGATTCTGACCGTAGGGGGTGTAGGTCATATAACCAGACTGATTTGGATGTTGGTAACCAGAGTGTGGGGCCTGATAACCAGGGTACGGGCCCTGATTATATGTCGGCCTGGTGTAAGCAGCGTTTGGATTTGGCTGCTGAGTATAGGTAAAACCGGGTGGAGGAGGATAATACTGAGAGCCTCTGGGGTGGTTATAATTCAGTTGAGATTGACCATGAGGAAAATAACCACCCTGAGGATGAGTAGGTTGTTGAAAAGTGGAACCCTGCGGAGCCTGATAAGTAGGGCGCAGCTGTTGATTTGGCTGCGGCATGGAATGAGTCGGCTGCTGAGCAGGGTGGATGGAATGAGCGGGCTTCCCTGAGTGAACAGGTTGACCCGACTGAGAGGGCTGACCTGAGTGAACAGGTTGACCCGGCTGAGAGGGCTGACCTGGATGACCAGGTTGACCCGGATAGACAGGTGGCACCGGTTGCGCAGGTTGACCTGGCTGTAAGTGAGCCCTAGGTTGTACCGGATGGGCCGGGTGGCCTGGAGGCAGAACACCGGGTTGTACCGGATGGGCCGATTGGCCTGGTGGTGGAACAGGACTAGATGGTTGCTGGAAACCGGTTTGACCTGAAGCGAAACCATAGGATGGTCCCGGCTGATATGCAACGTTAGAAATAACAAGATACTGCAGTTGCATTGGTGGAGGAGGCTGGAGTTGCCCCCCAGGACCATAGACCGGTCCCGGTTGGTACCCCGGCTGACGCTGTACAGGTTGACCTGAAGGGCTATAATACTGTCCTTGCGGACCGTATGACGGCCCTTGCTGGCCCGCAGGATAGCCCGGAATGGGCTGCCCCTGTGGGTCATAAGGATAGCCAGGTTGGCCCGCAGGTTGGCCTTGTAAAGGTTGCCCCTGCGGGTTGTAAGCCTGGTTATAAGGTAGACCTTGAGCATAGAGATAAGCCTCAGGAGCGGGTAGACGTAAAATCTCCCCGTGCTCATCATACTGACCTGGGAAAGCATACACGAGAGTACCATCTTGTGCATAGTGCAAAAAGTAAGAGCGGTTAGGATCTTGGGAGGATGGTCCAACCTCGGCGTTCGGATGTTGTAAAGACAACCGATACTCCTTCGGAGAGATGTTCTCCGGTATAGCAGTCGCTAGATAAACATCTTCAGGAGTTGGCACAGCCCTCGCAGCGGATGCCGTGACAACAGGAGAAGAGGCGGCCACACAGACAGTGGGCCAGACAGGAACAGAAGTAACGGGCGTCTGAGGAGACACCCCGGGTGTAGTAGAAGCTGGCCTCGAAGCAGGGGATGACACTCCCATAGAGGCTGCGGCGGAAATGATCTGACCCAGAGATCTGTATCCCTGTGGTAAAGAAGGACTGACTGTTGACATGTTAGCCAGCTCAGAGTTGTCTCCCTGAAACAATCTTCGTGGGAAGAGCTGATAGTCTTCACCAGACGTTGGGATTTCCTCACCAGAATCACTCATGGTTGATCCTGCCGTTAAATCTCGCAAGAGACGTCGAGGACTAGGAGGAAATATAGCAGCAACAAAAGGCGAACCCGATGTAAGAGAAAGGAAATCAACTCCTAATCTCAATTCAGACATAGGGTCCGAAAAAGGCCAATTGAACTCAACTGGTCCTCCAAAGGGTTGCTCAGCAAGAACCGGTCCCCCGTCAGGAAACTCGGAAACAATAGGCTGCTGCGGTTCAGCAGAGGTCCATTGGGAAGCCTTTGAAGAATCGTCCGTGTAAGGACTACCAGTAGATGAAACTGAAGGTTCCGCCACTGTGGCAAACGACCAGAGAAAAAGAAGCAAACACACACACGGGCTGAAAAAGAGTTAAGACACACGATCAAACGGTCAACAAGCAATATCTAACAGGGCGTATAATCATGGGTGATTAATTTTTACCACATTGAAAAATAAGAAACTTCACCGTTTCATGTTTTAAGAGTCGAGAAACGATAAAAGATGACTCTATCTCTTTCAGATTTGACACAAGCGTGAAAGGACAAGCGCTTGACGGTCTTTTCAAGTTTAGGGAGTCAGAAAAGACCAAATGACTGCTCAGGAAATACTAGGCACAAAGGGTGTACCAAATATCCGTGAACTGCAATATACACCTTGGTTTCAATAATGAAACAGAAATCGACCAAGGACTTTCCGTACGTGTAGGTAGTCTCCCCGAATGCCGTGTTCGGTGTATCACGGGTATAGGGCGGCAGACTCGGCTTCCTGTGGATAAAGGATTGAAAACCTAGAGGGGTCTCCCTTTATATACGCGACGGTACGGGGAGCACAAGTCCGTGCTAGCGTTGTCTAAAGCCAAAAGGCGAACGACAGCTGCTAGGTTTAAAGACGCCGGAACACGTCTCTAGCCTAGACCTCTAAATATGTTTCGTTAGATTTCAATGCTGCCTTAGGTTAATTGAATAGATTTTAAAGTTGATCTTCAGTTAGGTTTCAATTTTCAGGCCCTAATGAATGTATTGTTTCAAAAACTCCTAAATGCAAAGCTACATGCCACAGTAGACCATTTCGTTCGATGAAAACTAGCTACAGAAGAGTCGAGAGTCTTTACACAAACAAAATGATCGGAAGACAAACAATGAGATCTCTAATGCAACTAATGAAATCGAAAATTTTTCATTCCAATCACTAATTACTAGTAAAATCGAAAAATTTCAATTTGCACTAATCAACCAAAAGCAAAAGAGATTTTTTTTTTGTAATTTTCAATGTTTGATAGCTAGATGCACTAAACAAACCGAAAACATACGGAACAACTTGAGAAACGATATCGAGAGAGCAAAGCGAACAAAGTTCACTCAATGACACAAGAAATCAGATCTCAAATCGACCAAAGTCTCTCAAAACCAAGAAAAAGACTCAAAGGCTCCAATGGACCGTGTGATCTAGGCCCAAAGCAAGACCAAACGAAATTTGAATGAAGAAACGAGCAATCACCCAAAAATCGCAACAAAACAGTGAAAAACTACTAAAATAATGCAGAGGAGCAATCAGAGAGTTGACTGGATAAACGAAACACCAAAACTCCCAAGGAGGGCTCGATACACAAAGCCACTAGATGCCCTAGGGCTTAAAACATGAAATCGATAGATAAAAGCAAAAAACCAAGGGACGAAGGCAAATTCCCAGTCAAACAGGACCCCAACACACTCAGGTAGTCGAAAAATAAAAAATAAAAGCACTGACCAGACCCAGAGAGCTCAGAACTAAGCAAACTCAAATACCCTACAGGAGTGGCGCCACTGTAAGGCTGCAACTGGCACCAGAAAGCAATTGGCGCGGGCTATACAAAAGCAACATGCGCCAATTGGCGCGACTGTCGGGCTAAAAAGCGCGCCAGTCGAGTTTCTCAGCCAAAAACAAAAAAGAGCTATTCCAGAAGCAGATCAATGTAAACTAAGCAAACCAAGAAGCAAAAAACAGCAAAAGAACCCAGCCCAGAAGGCTAACCAAGCAAGGAAAATCATAAAACAATCAAAACGAGACAATCCAAACGAGACAGTGAAATCTAGACAATCCCCAGCGGAGTCGCCAAATTGTTGAGGAGGAAAATCCCCTCTGTGGACAATGGCGATCCCTACTAGCCCAGCAGGGGTCTAGCAACAATCATCAAATGTTACAGCGCAAGTTCCTAGTTACGAATAAAATACCAAAGATGGAGGCCTACCTGGAATCCAATGCTATGATCCGTAGAAGAGAGCGTTCCCGTTCCTCAACCTCGGCAGATCACGATCCTCCCACAATCTCCGCGGATGGACACCTGCACATGCAAGAAACAACACGAATACAAGCGTAAAATCCAGAATACGCAACTATATATCAGTCAGAAAGGATATAACTCGTTATTAACATACGTGAAAACAGAGTGGAACCATAACTGTAATCATTCATTAAATAACAATCGAAAGAGAGTACAACCAATGTTTTGACGTCGCGGTCTCCTTCGGATGGGTCTCCAGTCGTTCACGTCTCGCAAAGCTCGCCAGGGAAAGGGAAAACCTCTCTTGAGTCTCTCGACGATAGTCTCCTTACTTGAGTCGGCCTTAAGGGAAGAAAGAGGGATCTTACAGCACAAAGGCTCTTGGGAATTTGGAGATTCAAAGCTTAGGCACTTCAAGACTAGCTTGCAATGGAATTGAGTAGGCTTTTATAGATGGGGAAGGAGGGAGTTGGGATCCCTATTATTGTGGGATTGGCCCTATCATGAAGGAAGGTTCCATGAGAGGTGGCAAACCACTTCCCTTCCATGGAACTCCTGCAGCCAAACCTCCCAACTCAAGATAGCCAATGGTTTCTGAGTTTGTTGAAACACAACTTCCGCCATATTTATTTAAAAAACACTCCTTAAATTGGCTGGCGCGACTGCTGCTCTGGGACAGAGCGCCAGTTGGCGCAGCCTCTTTGTAGGATTTTCCCCATTGGCGCGATTGATGAACTGTCTGCCCGTGCCAATGCAAAAGGAGATGTTTTCATGGTTTTTTGCAAGGAGATGTCTCTAGGGAAATTGAAGCTCATGCTTAGAGGAATGCATTGATGATGATTTCAAGGCATGAAAATGTTCACAGGTCACAAAATGGGTCCTCCATTGTGCGGGACGGGGAATGGTAGGGACGGTGACAAATTACTGTGTAACAATGCCTCCAAATGGGCTTTATCTGTTTCGACATTTTTCCTTGCTTTTCTTTCAAATTGAAGTTCCAATATAGCCTCCTCAAGGATTGTCTCTTTTCTCTTAAATGCATATTCTTCCAACTCTAAAGCTGCATCTAATTGCTCGACAATTGTTTCTTTTACTCTCCAAGCTTGTGCAATTTGATGGAGGGCGTCAATCCTTTGCCTTGCAAATTTTTTGTCTACAAGCATCTTCAAGTGGTTAACTGAAGTCTCTGCATTTCCCTTTGCCAGTTCACCTGCCATCCTCACTTGCCTTCGAAGTATTTCTACATAGGCTTCAGATGATAAGTTCGACACTCTCCCAAGGAGAATGTTCCACCATATTTGGGTCGAGCTCCTCTTTTATTAACGTATCCAGGATAATCTTCCTTTGAGAAGTTAACTGAATATTTCAAATGTAAGCCACATTCTTCAGCTTGTTTCACCAACTCCCACTTATTGTATGAGTCTCCTACTTTCTGAGAAACATGAATTTCTCTAATTTCGCTTTCCATTGTCTGTGCATTCTTGAAAAACATCTTCAACAAGTGATGGTGCTTACTGCAAAGCACAAAAAAAAACTGACCTACTATAATATTTTTTCATACATTTGTAGCTAAATGCTCTAATCTCCACTTACAAAAGAAAGACCTTGATTTAACAAAAAAATTATATCACTTCAATAATTTTTTTGGAGAAGGAAATTATAAAAGGTCCAAAAAACTTACTTGATAACTGCTGAATCGTATTCCTATCCACAAAATCCTGCATGAGGGAAGTTGTAGACAATTCTATGGAACTTCATCTTCCTTATGATATGGTGCTTCTCCATTGTGGTCACATCAACACCATGCAATATCAATGCTCCAAGCCTTTCCAAATTTGAGAGTGTTTCATGGGCCGATTTATAAAACTGTAACAACTTCTCTGCATAAGGGCATAAATATAGAAACTGAAGCATAACATAAAACATAAACAATAGAAATTATAAACACAACCAAAGGGACATATTAAAAATGGAGGAAACTTTTGAGACCTCTACTGTCAAGAGAGGTGGCAACCATGTTTTCTGTAGACCCAAATGCATTAGCCAAAGATAAAGAAAAATAAAAGTCCCCTTCTCCAATTAATAACATCTAATGGAAGTTGGAGTAATGCTTCATAATCCTCTCCAAAAAAGGATTCCCTTGTAGATAGCTCGATATGTTCATATGTTGATCATGCACAGGATATCCCATATCTGAAGATAGGAGAGATTACACAAAGTATTTTTGAATTAATCCCTTTCCATCCCAAGTCAATTACATGATAATTCGCATTGCCAAAAATAAATAATTTGGAACATCATGTCAAAATGTATGGTAATTCATTAAAACATTAAAACTCTCAAATTGACATTATTCCTAGCCCTCAACAACCCAACCGTCTCTGCATTGAAACCCAAGGTACAAGCCCCAAAGTCTAAGAGCTTAACCTTGGATTCTCTCATCATATCATTATGTCAATGGAGACTTGATATGTGCTTGAATCCTATGCAATTACACAATGCTGGCAATGGCCAAGGCCTTTAGCCTCGAGAACTATGGATTTAAGTTTATTCTTTCCATCCAGGGAGTCGAGAAATATACATAAAACATAGAAATACAAAAATAAAAAATTAGACAAACCCTTAATTATTATTTCAACATGCAACCATTCTGGAGCTTTGACAAGAAATAAAACATACTTTCTATGTTTATAAGTATGGAAAGGATCTGAAGAATGATGCCACCCCTTGCTCCAACTCTTCTCTCCGCTAGAAATTAGATATAAAATGACCATTACTGTCATTTTCTTCATGCTAACATTATTAACAGTTCTAGGTATTTTCTTAGCTAACATGTCAGGCAAACATACCTTAGCTTTCTGGAAAAATGTCAAAAATAAAACTGGAAACCATTTTTTTTCAGGTGATTCAACTCCTCTTCCACTGCAGTTAAGAAATTAAGTGATCACTATTGTCATTGATTCTCTGCTCAAAACTATCTCCAACAAAAGATATAAAGAATAATGATGTTCCATGTTCTAGATCTTCTCACCCATCACAATCAAGAAGTGATTCAAATGATTATTATTTTCATTTCCCTATCATTTTTGAAATGATTATTATTGTTATTTTCATTTATCTACATTCACATAGATTATTCGTGCATGCTTTCATCCCACAACTATTTATTTCACAATTACTTAACAACTACTACAACTTTTGTTTAACAACTAACAAACTTATCTCACTGGCAAATAAAGGATGTGAAGAATGATGTTGTCTCTTGCTATACGTCTTCTCTCCCACTATAGAAAATAAATAAAATTATCATTCATATCATTTCTCTTTTTGGAATTCTATCATTTAACAGAGACAATCAAGTAAAAATTCTCAAAATTTTCGAAATATAAAACATATCATGTACCCCTCTCACAAAATACAAAACATACCATCTACCCAACTCACTGATGTAGGAAACTCCAATATTATTTGCCACCATATCTACATATATAGTGAATAGAAATCATTCGCCACTATATCTACATTTATACTGATGAGAAATCTCCACTATTATTTGTCATTGTATCTACTACTAGCCTTTGTACCGAGAGGTGCAAAGAAACACCAGGGAGTGGAGAATGTGGAAAACAATAATTGATTGAAATATATAGAAATTTTAGTTTCTATATATCTTTTAAATAATGTAATAGGAGGTTAAATTAAAAAATAAAGTTACACTAACATAAAGTAACAGTAACATAATTGTCTCAGAGTAATGGCATGGTAATGATGGTATCCTTCCTCTTGGTGCTCCCTTCTCATCCTATGCTTTACTAATAACATTTGAGAAATGGAGAAAGTACCAAGGTGGGATAAGAATCAAAGAGAGAAAATGAAGGAAAGGAAACCCTGCATAGAACACAACATTTCAAAACAATTATTGAGCATGTGAAACTCATAATATCAACGAAAAGAAGTGGTTCAGTTTAGTGATATACTAGTAAATTGCAAAACATACAACTAAGGTATAATTTTGGATTTATCAATTGAATTTCACAATAGTAAGATGTATATTAAAAATTATATTAAAACTAGAAAAAATAAATTAACAAGTGCACAACATTTGAACTTTAAATATATTAAAAATTGTTTATAAAATATTATTACTAAAATAATGTTTCAAATTAAAAATTATATTTAAACGAGAAAAAATAAATTAACAAGTGCACAATATTTAAACTTTATATATATTAAATATTGTTTATAAAATATATTACTGAAATATAGTTTCAAATTAAAAATGTTAAAAAAGGTGTATTAAAATGGTTTATTATAACTTTAAATTTTATAAAAATATGAAAAAAATAATTCATAAAAATAAATTCATATATAATTGAATTCAAATACATCGACCATGTCCTTATAAACCGATGTCGGCTATAATGTTGACTGCTGCACAAACTTGAATAAATAAGAATAAAGCAATTAATGTGGCATTTGCTCGCTGGAAAATTTTGGTCACATTAATTGTGTTTTCTAGCGAGTAAATGCCACATTAATTTCTCTTTTATTGTTTATTCAAGTTTGTGCATTAGAAAAAGAGTTTTATAAGGACATGTTCGATGTATGGCCCATTCGATAGTGTCAGAAGGGTGCACTAAATAGCGAATAGGCTCAGAAATATTGCTCGCCATGGTGAATGGATGCTATCGGGCGCATTAAATAAAATGGAATGTGCACTACGTCAGTTGCTTAAGAAATACACAATGTCTTAAGGCGTAAGTGACTGGTTTTTTATTTGAGTGGTGCTTGACAACAATTCAGCACTTCATTACAACTTATTAGTTACATTGATGTTCCAGGGATGCACAAATTCTCTATTTGGGAGGAAATTTGTATGACTCGAACGTGTGGGTCCAAAAGGAATTTTCTTAGTGTCTACGCACGTATTGACCATTATGGAAGAAAAATGAATCTCCCCTAATTTGGCTCTCCATGGGAGTTAATTATCATTCCATATATCTAAACCCATTTCCTTAATAAAATGCACCTTTGATATCGACGTGCTTAAGCTTCCTGGTTGTGCAAGTAGTGAGAATCATGTGAATTTTAAGAAGGTGACTTTTCTGCTGAAAAACATAATTTGATTGAGCAATATGAGATACAACATGAACTAATAAAGAACATTTCAATATCCAAACGTTGATGCCATTCCTGTTTGCATATGATGAAATTTAAGCGATGCATCTTGCAGTAGGTGCATATGGATATGGAGATTTGTACAGGCAGAGCTATGGTGTCAACACGATGACACATGACTATGGAGTCAACAAAAAATGATTAACCTAAATCATTTTTATATAATAGAACACTTTTTTAGACATCAAATGGTGAGTTGCCACATCATCTTGATGTTAGGGTTTTAGATCACAATATGGGGCATAAACTTTAAATGCCAATATTTCCTCAACCGCGAGGAGTTACAAGACATGCTATACACCATCGGAATCGACACGACGAGGAACATCCACAGACGATGAGCTTGAGATTAAATTCACTAATATTTAGCCTCAAAACCTTCAACAAATGTGGGGCTACTAGGGTTTCCATCCTTCCAGGGCTACTTGTCCATGGAAAACTCCATTGAAGTTTTCCACTTATGTAATCATGAAATATATTTAGAGTGTTCTTCCAGGGCTACTTGTCCATGGAAAACTCCATTGAAGTTTTCCACTGATGTAATCATGACATATATTAAGAGTGTCCAAGAAACAACGTTGGCATCAATGACAACACCATTCAATAGTTTCTATATTAGTGTTGCACCTCCCACCTTTATGCGTAAGGCAAGGTCATTCATTGGAGCTCAAAGCATAAATTCCTCCTAAATTGAAATTGGGGTTACCAAGTATTGATGTAGAGCCTAATCCTCCAATTTGAAAGGTCTAATATTCAATATCTTTTTGACTTGGGAGACCTTTTTCTTTAACCATGTTGTTTCCATGTGCATGCACTCAATGCAAACCCTGCAACAAAACATTATATGTCCATCACTCATTAGTTATGTCCAACTACAATCCTCATACTCACATAATTTTATTGCAAAGCCATTTTCATATTTACATAGACACAAATTCAAGACATATTCATATTTACATAGACAGTTCATATTACATGGCTAGGGATGACAAAAAAAAAATGTTTCATGGTTTAAAAGCCAATATTCCATATCGTCAAAAAAATTGTCCTTTTCATACTATTTCCCCTGCAATGTCAACTTCTCCACCCCTTCTGTTAACATTCATTATGTCTCACATGTAGCACACTAAGACACTTCCCTTCCATAGTCACTGTTCCACCTTCTGGCGTTCCTTTGCGTCTCCTGGTGAAATTTCTAGTAAATAATATACATCAATGTAAATCGAAAATAAATGACGTACCATAGCAACAAATGACTCTTGAACTATACACATTCTTTCAAAACCATGTAGTATGCCATCTTTCAAGATTTCATCTATTGGCACAATTCCATACTTTGTTTCCTGCAAGTTTTATATCCCATAACAAATCATATATTTAATATAAAGGAATTTTTTTTTCTATTAATTATAGACGGAGCTAAGTAAAACAAGATCGATAGATGCTTAGAAATTCCACAATTAATTTATGATATGCCAACATATACTCACACCCCATATTTAACCCAATGTCAATGAATTTGTATGATGGTTCTTATTTATATGTTAGCACCTGTTTGAAGACATTCAATGATGATTTTTGTAAAACAACTTAAAAAATACAAAAATGAAATCTAGTTAAGTTGTTATAAGGAAGTAACAATTACTCACAAACTTAGATATCAACCCTTTTTTTCCTTGTCATCCTGTTTTATGTGCTGAATGGGTTCCATTTTCTTTTCTTTTCTACAAGAAAATACTTGAAAATTAATCTTTAATGCTAAATTGTTTATTTATTGTATCTAATTATCGAAAAATTCAATGATTACATATTACATTTGAAGCACGTTGTTGTTGAGATGTCTCCTCCTGCAATGCAATTTTGTCCATTTCTTTGACCATCTCCTTGTACACCTTTTTGGACATTCCTACTGGCATATTTCTAATATCAGCTCGTTCATCTATTAATATTTTCATAATCTTCTTGAAAATGTAACATGACAATAAACTATTTAGTTTTTATATTGATATATGAAAAGTAAATATAACAAAAGTAATATTTATAAATGATATTTATAAATAATTCTAGACAAACATTTAAAGGAATATTACTTTTTCATTCCTTCTTTTTTGTTGTTGTACGTTTTTGCTATTAAAGTCTGACATGTCTCATTGACCAATTCTCTAGAAACTCTTCATGTAGTTTAGATAAAATTTGGTTCTTGGAATCATGGATTGATTTTTGTATTGTAAGTGGAAAGAACGTCTATACATTCGTTCCACTAGATCCATCAAAATTTTGTAAAAGTTTTCTCCCTTTCGTTAACCTCCAACACCACTCCAGATGAGCTAAGGAGCAATTCATTTTCATTTGCATGTTCCATTTTTTTTCTTTTCTTAGGACAACATTCCTTTTCTGAGTTGTTGGTCCCTGTAGAAAATTAAACAGATGTGAATTAATATGTTGTTTGACACATATTATCTAATAATTTTAAGTATATTATCAATGAAAATTAAAAAAATAAACTCATATTGGATCGATAATGTTTTTTCATTCACCCGATTCATCATTTTGCAATTTTTCCATCAAGATTTTACGCTCTTCTGGTCCTAGATCTGAAATAATCTAATCGAGCTTCGTCATTTTGTGGCTCTGCATGATACAAAGTAAATAATACATATTATTTAAACTTACATATAGTTAAAAAATAATATTTTTTGTAAATAATTTACAAATAACTTGCCTTTTTTGCTTTTCTTGATGTGTTATCAGTATTTTTGTTACTTGATCTCTTGTCAGCCATTTTATTATCATTACGAAGCCTGTACCATATCATTCATTAATATATTTTATAAATAAATTTTCAACTTTTCAGGTAAAAAAAAATTCTCAAAAAACCGGTGCGCCATTCATAGTGTATGCATTGACGTCGGTGCATAGTGCTCTTATAAACACACGGCCAAAACATTATAACACACCGTACGGTGCTCTGTGTCAACAAGGAGCACCAGTGCGTTACATGATAACCACCACATCGATTTATATAGAAAAAATATTAAAAATCGGCCAGTGTTAGTTTTTGTAGCATAAACGCCGCACGCAAACAAGGGACCACCATACGATGCTCTCTGTGAACTAGGAGACTTGGTGCGATGCATTATATGTTACATGGTGCATCGATTAACACAATTTTTTTTTTTTTTTGCGAAACAACACGAGCGCGGTGCATTCACGCAAGGGTCGACATGGATTGGGACTTGACTATGCAAGTCGTCCTGTGAGTTGGATGTCTTAGGCCTATATATAGCAATACAAACCATATAAATCTAAAATGAAAAGCCCTAATTCTGAAATCACAGAAACAGGGAGAAGAAAGGGCATAAACAAAAATAATATAGGGTTTAGGGTAAAAATGGATTTTTATTTTATTTATTTTATTTTGTTTCTGAAAATGAAAAATAAATTGAATTTTTTTTCTTACTGTGTAAAAAAAAATGCAGAAAAAGTAAAAAAAACAATAAACTTTAATCACGAGATCGTTTGAAATTCTATGCTATAGGGTTTGAATCACCAAAGGTTTGGAATTCTGATTGTCTGAATGCTTCTGTTCGAACGTATTTCGCTGCTCCATAGTGCTCTCATGCTCTGTTGCTCCAGGTATGTCTCCTGCAAATATTTGGCTGATTTTTTTTGCAGAATAGTGAAATAATGAAAAGTGTTTAGTATTTAAAGAATTGTTTTATGAAATTAGATTTTCGAAAATATTTTTCCGCCCATTTTTCGATTTACCGCTTTTTTTTTCACTTAAAGAAAATAGAGTTGTGCTTTTTTTATTTATGGTTATTCGTCGCCGGTGCGTCACTTAATATCACTGCACCGGTGCGCCCATTTATATCACAACACTGGTGTGCAGTAAAGAAAATGCACCGGTGCGGTGATCTGTAAATTAGCACCGATAACAAGAAGTCCATTTTTAAAGCACCGAAATTACTTTTAGGTGTGTGCACCAAAATTTATAGTTTATTTTGCTCAAAAGTAGGGAGAAAATATCATAATTATATCGAGTGGAAAATTCTTCAAAATCTAGCTCGTTCCATAATATTTCTCAAATTCCATCGCAGAGTTCCCCCTATCCATCTCGAGACATAATATTTACTTCAGATTTTATTTATATTTTCATTATCTAATTGAATTTATGTTTTTTATCCATGTCAATCATGCACAACTTAATTAAATTTATAATGTATACAAATTTGCAGGTTCATGGAGATTCATAATCGAATTCAGATGCACAAAATATTCAAATAGCTCCAAAACGTCGGAAGCTCTTATCAGGAGCAACATACTGCAAGGCGCATTTGGTAGATGAAAATGGACAGCCGCTTCACCCTGCCAATTGTAACAATATTGCATCTTCTAGCCACAATCCTGGGACAATGATGGTAATAATTATAATTGTTTGATATATTGATTAATGTAATTATTTCAACGTCAAACCAATTAATCATGCAATATTGTCAACATGGTTACTAATTGATATCATATATTTTGTACTAATCATGTTCAAATATATGTTTTTTAAGTTATTAGGATTCTAGTGATGATGAGCGACCTACCTACCATCTTCTGTTGCACCCCAAGACAATTTCAAATCAAGAGAAGATTGAATTAAGAGAAAAAATCGGAGAGGAACGATACCAAGAATGGTTGAATCAACCACCGATTCAATTCCTGCTATGTATAGATTCACCAATTAGGAATGACTACAACAATAGTAGTTCTTCACAAGCTGGTAATGAAGGCAATCAAATAGAGGTTGGTATGGATGATTAATTAAGGGATATGACTGCCATGGAGACAATGTTGTTATATGCATTCCAAAACGATGATCAGCTAGGGGATGATGCTCATATCGCTGACACCTTTTTCGAAAGCCTTGAATTTGCTTCCACTGCCGCTCTCTTTGGACCTGGGGGTTAGTCAAAGTCTACCTAGTTGGGGAAAACGATGTTAGTGTACAACTTGAAAGCAAATTTTTGCTTGTTGAATGCATGTTTCTCAGAAATTTTGAGGTAAGTTACCATAAAGTCCTCCCTTATATAAATTTTAGAAATACAATCAGTACACAATGAACATTACAAATGGTAAAATTTACGAACGTGTTGTAGCCTCTACAACACCGCCCAAAATTTTGGGTATAGTCAAAATTTCAGGTCCCCCTCTGCTCGCTTAGCCATTAGAGTTTTGACTGGGCCTGTAGTCAGTGACATCCTTGTGACCTGATTCCAACCCCTCGCAAACCTTCTCATCAACATGAAAAGATGCTTCTGCTGCAATCACGCCATGTGTGGGGGGGTATCATCACACATACACTTGAATGGGATATTTTCTGTACATAACATATGTCTATTAGAAGCACATTCACCATATATCATTGAGGCATTTTATTTTGGTACCCCACCAAGTTCATAGTCCCATGTAGAGTATTTGGGGACATCATTCTCTAAAAAGTAACTGCAAACTAATGGATATTATAATGTCTCATGTAGGAAAATCCCACAGATGATATAACCCACATGTCATCACCACATCGAGGGAAAGAAACTGAAACTAAAACAATAAGGGTGCAGTTGCGGAATGTGACACTTTCATACCCTGTCCATATAGGGATGAGAACTAAGGCTACAATTGAAAATCTTGTCTAGGCGGATGACAAGGATATGTAAGAATTAGTCCAGCTTTGGCGAGGAAATAAGTTGAGACTGTTGGCGAAGTGAAAAGTCATTTAAAGCGCTTTCATGTAGGATGTCGGGATGCAACTAAAAGGAGTGGATGGGGTAATGTGAATACACAGCCATGTTGGGTTATAATGCTTGAGGTTCTTGACAATTTTTCCACTTGACCTTATATATAGCAAGAATCAAAGTTCTCCTTGGATGGAGGTCATGCTTGAGAGGAAGCAGCACAAGTCCTCCATCTCAGATATATTCAAGCCCTTGTAAGATCCACTAATTAAAGGGTGCATGAACATTATCGAGAGGAAACGTGTTGATGTTGGCTGGGGCGCTAGAGCATTTTTTTTAGCAGCAAGAATCATTTGTTCAACGGTTGCTCCAAAATCATGAAAGGTTTGGATTCCTAAAAGGTGCCTGCAACTATTAAGGGGTTTTGCATGGAGAAATACCAAATATGTCTTTAATTGCATCACATTTCAACTATCTGCCATATATAATATCTATGGTGAAAGGACCCCCCTTTAGTTTCAGGCAAGAAAGGTTGTTGCACTGAAGACTATGTTTCCCGCCTTGAAGAGAGATGCCGACGTATTCCTTCTAACATAATTTTGATCTTGGAACGCATTGATCATTACCATGTGGAAGATGGAATTAAATTGATTAATGGTAAAACTCTCAAACCAATCAGGAAATGACGGTCAACAATTCTTGATACGGCTGATTCTATGGTAGAGCTTGGTATCCCATCCAAGACAAGGAAAAAAGATGGTTATAATCCTCTTTTGGATGATTTTAAGAATACAAGGATTTACCTCAGTGTGCTTACGTATAACATGGTCCAAAATAAGTAGCCTATAAAGGATTGAAAAAATGATGAATGCCTAAGAAATCAAAGATCCAGCTCAGTGACATACGTTAGCCACCCATATTAATGTCTTGACATTTTTTACATGCACCGCATTACATGGAAGTGAATAACGAAGATGTTTGACATCAAAAGTGCACAAAGACAGAAAAGGGAATTGAGAGAACCTCTCATCGGAATGGCATTGGCCCGCTGATCCATATCTCTCAGGGCAAAGAAATCCGTTTGTTCTGGTAAAGCCATCGAAATAATTGAAATTCTCTGCAATGCGTTGATTTTCCACAGAATTTTGATACATGACTTCAATGCGTTGGCATAATTACAGATTAACCCATATACCTTCATCTACGGAAAGCCGAAGTTGATTAAGATATAAGGAAGGTTTGCGCAGTTTCTCGTTCAGGATATAAGAGGGGTCATGGTGTGACACAGGTATACATCTGCCTCCACAAGCTACGCACCTTATCGGCTACCCAAGGAGTCACATTTCGTGAAGCCTGGAAATGTGGCACATATGCACATAGAATATTATTAACCAGAGAGAAGAGTGTTCAATGATATTTGCACATGTAACATATGGCTGGAGACTCTTACACAAGACGTTCGTGGCATCCAGATTTGTCGTAAGTCTAAGCCTCACAAAAGGAAAGGGTGCAGTTGGCCGCGGAGGAGGAGTCACGAATGGATTAAGATGACCGGAGCGAATGGTCATGAGGTCGCACTTTTCAAAAGGTTAATCAGAGCTGCGACTTATGGGTGTTGCGACTCACCAATCCGATTGAGTCACGTTGCCGAGATCTCCATCCCCGCAACGGATAGTCCGATCATGCAGCTAAGGCACAAAACCTTGTCTTTTTTTCCACCATCATAAAGAAGACAACATACCATTCTTTCTTTTCAAAAGGTAGCAATACGTTTTTTGTCCCGACACCCTAACTGTGCGACCACCACCCAAGTCGCAAAGTTGCAGATGAGTACCTCCGAGAGAGATCATGACTGGTGCAACTCTCTGATTGTGCGACCACCACCCAAGTCGCAAAGTCGCAACATTTGCTACCACCCAGGAGGTGCGACCTAACACCAATGCGACTGTGTGACCTCTCCGAAGTCACAAGGTCGCAAAAGGTGCATCAAGTAGAGACCACGACCGATGAAATTCTCCAACTATGCGACCCCGCTCCATAAGTGTGACCTCTCTCAAAGGCATCTCTCATGCCCATCAAGATTCAAAATCACACTCTTAAATTGGGTGGTCACGCTCTTATATTACAAATAGTGGTAGATGTTTTAAATAAAAGAGTGAAGAGCCTTGTGTTCTACGCATGGAAAGCCTATGAATTCTGGTAGTCAAAAGAAAGCTCGTTGGTATCAAAATCTTCTGCATCATACATTAAAATGCATGCGCTCCCATAGGCCTGCCAATAGAAACACCTCAGCCTTTTTATGCCTTAACATCTGCTGGTATCCTTTGCCTTTTACGTTTGGTGTTGCAATTACAAAATGGGTTGATTTGAAGATACAACAAGGTTATGAGCTCGCCGTTTCAGAGTCTCTTATTGCTTGCACATGTGGCAAGGGTGTTGTTCGCCTATTCATGCAAGAAAATATTTTCTATGTCAGAACATTTCCCAAGCCAACACCACATGGGTACCATGGGGTAACCGTTGAGAAATTTCATTCAAGTTTCCATGTGGCACGTAACTCAACAGGTTTTAACTTTCCAGATGCCATTGCTTGTAGCTTTCAGCTCCCAGAAACTTGGAGTTATATATGGATGATCACTGCCTTTATGTATGGTATGTACATAATTTATCAAAGATCTCCAAGATCTACGCATACCTTTCGCACAATGCCTGTATATGGGATATTTCCAATCTTCTACCAAGTCAAAAGTCAGAAACCGGAAACGAATTACATTCTATGGGAAATGGCACCAGCAGAGGGTCTTTTTGTAACGGGTTCTGCAGATGGTACAATAAGGCTATGGGAGCTTGCTTTAGGGATGGACACAAAAGAGATTCATCACAAAACCCCCGCATTAGATTCTAAATCGACTAATATTTATTGCAAAGACACACTTGGTGTCATACATCCAGAGATAAATGGGGATCCTATCAAGAAACAGTTGGAGGCAGATAAATCTTGGATCTAGGTAAAGGTTTTCGTTCATCAGCTGTTAGTAGAGATAGATACTGTCTGGAAGCTGGTGATTGCAATCGAAATCTACATGTTTATAATCTAAGAACACTTGACCACCCAGGGCTCTAAGTTTATTATTTGATAAATCATTCCTTTAGCGAACTAAATTTGTTTTAGCATCAATATTTTAAAGACATGTGACCCCTGTTACTTTGTTCATAGGTAGAGGTAGCTGATGCGCACAGTCGAAGCTAGGGTCTTCTCTGGCATCTAAGATGGATCCTTTAAAAGCTCAAAATAATCGCACGTTAAGCTCAAAGGCACTTATGCAGGAAAAGGGAAATTTGCTATGAAAATCAGAGATCACTGAAAGAGAAATATGCAAGTCGCAGATTGCTCGAGGTCACAGGTTGCGGATTGTTCGAGGTCACAGGTCGCAGATTGCCTGAGGTCGTAGGTCGTGGATTTCCCGAGGTCGCAGGTCGCGAATTGCCTGAGGTCGCAGGTCGCGGATTGCCCGAGGACACAGGTTGCAGATTGCCTGAGGTCGCAGGTCGTGGATTTACTAAGGTCACAAGTTGCAGATGGACTAGGGTCGCGGGTCGCAAATGGCCCAAGTCGCAAACCAGCCCAACAATCGGGAAGACCAAGAGTCAAGGGGAAACTCAAGAGTCATCTCAGCCTATATGTACAACTTTGAGAAAGAGTAACACGACTTTTAGCTCGACAATGAAAGCCAGTATGATAGAGGAATTGTTGCTAGAGAGCTAAAGGCACTCAACTCTTGGTGTCAAGTAGAAAGAAGGGTAGCGAGGCTAGGGTTTTTCATCATGCTTTGAGATGAACAACGCATGTTACACTATTGGGTTTTAATGAGTTGTAAACATGTATTTAACGTTGTAGCAACATTAATAATATATTCTCATTCCCAACACTGATTCACGTTCCTTTTTGTGGTGATAGTACTAGTTGTCTAGTACTTCATTATGTTGTACATTTTCTTTCATGCATGTCACCAGTTATGAACTATTTCGCAATGGCTATATATATGTCTACTTTTGGATTAGTTTTTATTTTTCCTTGCCACGGCTGTGGTCTATTGTGAACTACTTTGCAGTTAACTTCTGGCATGTTTTCTTCATATATGTTTGACTAGTTTTCGGATCACTGATCCCAGCTACGGCATATCACCCTTTTATTTTTTGCTGCTTAGACTTGCTTGCTTCTTTGTTTATAGTTCGTTAATCTTGGGCTGATTTTGCTTCACTAATTGGTCATTTCATCCTCGCCTCTACTCCATCATCTTCTCATATGATAACCAAGAGTGGAAACAATCATGGCGGCAGCCGATCCCACATACCAGATGGGGCTCCTATCCCAAATGGTGTGAGGTATGTTTGGGACCTTTTACCGGGGAGACCCCCTTGCTATCGGTAGTACAATTTTTCCCGTCAAAAAATTGGCGCTAGAAGGAGGGCCAGATGACAAGCTGAGCACTTAGAGCCTACAGTTAGTCTCATATCTGTAATGGCTCATCCCCAAATCATTCTCCCGAGATGTTTATCGGATTTATATGGTTCTCGCTGCTCAATCCCTGATGAACCTATGTATCACTTGTCCCAGTTAAAATTCGATGGTGAAAACGAAGTTTTCATAACCGAACACCTTTCGGATTTCTGTGAGTTTTGTGAGTGTTATGAAGTTGACGACGAGCAATTGGCTTGTGTGCTTTTCTCCCTCACTCTCGAAGGTCGCGCTGAGAAATGGTGCCGCACATTGCCGATAGCTTCCATCCATTCATTCAAACAGCTCGTCGGTGAATTACAACAAGCTTTTCACAGGTACGATTTTCAAAATGTATTAATGAAGTTAAATGAGATCAGAATGGAACCTCAAGAATCTATTGAGGAGTTTTCTATAAGGTTTTTTAATTTTGGTCTTGAGTTACTAGAAAGGGATGTCGATTGGACATATTTAATTGAACAGTTTCGACACGTGGTTTTCGTTTCCCTAGAACCATTTCAATCGACAACCGAGCCCGATCCTAGTGACTATTATGATGATCTTCAAGCTGCCAGTGGTTCAGATTTTGTCTCGAAATATTTCACACACTTTATCAAATTGGAACTTGAAAAGCATATTGGCCTAACATCTCTCCCTGTCAACGAAACCTATCTCGAGTCCACTGAATTTTTTCCTAGATACGATTCTAAATCTCATTCTCATATTGATAATAAATTGAGTCTTTTGCCGGGCAAAGTTGATTTCCCTACAAAATCATTAGACCGTGATGGGCATATGAAATCACTGACCTCTCCAGATGACACTGATGTGCGAGATGAAAGTCTGTGTATGGTTGATACCCTCACATCTGAATCATTTCATCCATTTTTCCCTAATTCATTCATGAGTCCACCACACCAGTAATTTCTTTAAGTCAATCAAAATTTTCCTATACTGGTATTGGCGGCAATCATGAGCACACCAGCGGTGCTTCACAATCACACTACAAAATTTATGAATCCCTTATGTATGATCTTTTTCATCTGAAATATTTAAAAATCCAAAGGAGTGACTTCCTTTCTAGGCAACTTCAAGATGCTTCTTTTATCGATCCATCCCAACTGTTAACTCTTGGGAAGCCTAACAGGCTAGGTACCCAACCTGATCAAATTGATGGATCCAATGATCACTACTTATTTGAAAACATCTTCACTCACGGCCCTGAGAACTGTCATTCATATCTATCTGTTGACCATATGAAGCCACCGGAGTTCGATGATCCGCCTTCCGATGATTCAGGGACCCATCAAGAAATTGAAGCGATTCAGATTCTGCTGTCTGCTAACTCAAGTTCTCACGAACCTGGTGAGACCCCTGAAACAAGTCAGCCTAGGGTTTCTCGAAGTAGGGCTTCTGAAATTATGGTTCCCGTGTATCACATTCCTCTCAGCATAACCACGCCGGATGTCAGCTCATATGGGCAGGTTTTTCATTCAAGTGATGTTTCTCTGAGAACAAATTTCTATCCCGTAACAATTGATACGCAACAACTGATATACCCTAATTTACTTGCTTGAAGGAAAAAAATGTAATTGTCTCTAATCTTCTCAGTTTTTTCTCAACCTGTACAAGTTGCATGCCGACACGAGCATCTGGTGTTTGAAAAATCCCTCTGCTACATGAAAATATTCTAGTCAATTCACCCTATCTTAGGAAATCTAAATAATCTGACACATTATATTTTCCATTTGTTAGTGTGCAAACATTTGGCCGAATTAACAATAAGCCCACTAGCATTTGTCAAATCACCATGATTGTTGATCACATTCGTTCGCCAGTTGGTCTCACCAAACCATCTAAGTTGGGAAGCCCCCTGCTCGAAGGTCCAGAGTTTGTCCAGGATAGTGAGGAATGTTGGCCTCCACTGACAGTTGCTTCGGATCCTCACATCCTTGACAAAACCCAGGGACAAATTCGAACTTCTGTTTTCAAAATTAGGGTTTTCGCAAGTGGATTCACAAGCATCTCAAATTCGCCCGGCGGATGCCTATTTTTCCGATTCTATCAAAGTGATCATCCTCAAAATCATGATGAGATTCCTATATGGTTTGACGAATCCTATCTAGTGAATATACCTGCAAATAAGCAATGTCTTTCCCCGCTTCCATCGGACCTAGGGTTGTGCATCGATGGATGTGTGTCATTTATAAATCATTTTAGATTTCAAGTACCTATTTCTATGTATTAGGATGAAAGTGAAATTCAGCTAGCACAATCTATTCTGACATGTTCTCTGGTAAGTAGCCATGACCCTCTTGCTAGTGCACATACTCTTCAGGTAAGTCTTGTTGTTGGTGCATGACTTTGTATGCTGGCTCTGATTGCGAACATTGTTGTTCTTGCAGGGCAGGAACTAATGTGGTGGTTGCATTGGAAAGCTGATTTTACATAACCCGACCACCTCTTTGGTTAAAATAGGGTTTTAGGATTAGGATAGCTAGGATTTTCTAATAAAATTTGTTATTCAAGTTTTTAATTAGGTTCACTCACTAAGGGTTGCTTTATGTTTAAAATTATGCTTGCTGTCTTTTCTTGCAGTCGTAGTTTATGCATTATAATTTTATATTTATTTTTGCACTCATGATTTTTCAGTTTTCTTATTGCTGCATTATATTCAGTTAATCACTGCATGTGCTTTGCCTTGTTTTCCACCTGCAACTAGTTGTTCTTTCTCGCACATGGCATCCCATTGTGTCATAAGCCTCATCTGGTGCATCGCGTTGTGCGCCTTCTGCCTCGCAGCATTTGCACCGGTTGTTGATTTAACTATGAAAGTTTCCATACCATTGCGTGAGCCCCCATTGAACTCTAGACCTTGAATCCCTTGGCGCCCAGCCTAGCCTTCTTACTCCCTTTGCACGGTTTTAAAGTTGATTGGTTGCCTTAACCCCGCTACACGAATCCAAACCATAACCCTATTGTTTGTGTGGGGTTGTGGTGGTTACCCCAAGAGGCAACTTCTCTTAGAACAAGTCATCAAAGTCACGTTCTCGACATAGCACCTATGATTTTAAATTCATTAGCCAGGGAGATACGATTCAGTTGCTTGTGGGGAACCCTAATGAGTTTGAATGGTATATACCTGTCACCTGAGCCTTGTGCCCAACATAGTCTCAAACATCTTAATGATTTGTTTTGCATGTTTCGCCTATGGGTGGTAGATGGTATGTGAATGCTTGGCATGAGGGAAAACCCAAATCAGAATTCCTTTCATTTTATGTCAAACAAGAAACAACCTCTCTTGCCCGTAAAATAAGTCGGGATCCCTCATTCGCCCATGCAAAAATAAGTGCCACGAGCACATGAAATAAGTGCTACAAGCACATGAAACAAATAAGGGTAAAGGATTGAGTAAGGCTTCCTGTGTAGAGAGGTAACACAATGACTCCACCGGGGTACTGACTAGGCTCGCTGGCAGCGGAGCAACGTTTGTGATTTCTTCAAGTGACTCCGTCGGGGTACTGTCCAGGCCTGATGGCAGCGAAGCAACATCAAAAACTTATTTTAAAATTCTGAATATAATAAGCCCATTTCCTTGCTCTCTTTTGGATGATTTTGAATAATACCAAGATTTACCTCAGTGTGCTTACGTATAACATGGTCCAAAATAATTAGCCTATAAAGGATTGAAAAAAAGATGAATGCTTGAGAAATCAAAGATCCAGCTCAGTGACATACGTTAGTCGCCCATATTAATGTCTTGACGTTTTTTACATGCACCGCATTACATGGAAGTGAATGACGAAGATGTTTGACATCAAAAGTGCACAAAGACATAAAAGGGCATTGAGAGAACCTCCCATCGGAATGGCGTTTTCCCGCTGATCTGTATCTCTCGGGGAAAAGAAATCTATTTGTTCTAGTAAAGCCACCGGAATAATTGAAATTCTCCGCAATGTGTTGATTTTCCACAACGTTTCGATACATGACTTCAATGCATCGACATAATTACAGATTAACCCATATAACTTCATCTACAGAAAGCCAAAGTTGATTAAGATATAAGGAAGGTTTGCGCAGTTTCTCGTTGGGGATATAAGAGGGGTCTTGGTGCGACATAGGTATAAATCTGCCTCCAAAAGCTGCGCGCCTTATCGGCTACCCAAGGAGTCACATTTCGTGAAGCCTGGAAACGTGACACATATGCACATAGAATATTATTAACCAGAGAGTGAAGTGTTCAATGATATTTGCACATGTAACGTATGCCTAGAGACTCTTACACAAGACGTTTGCGACATCCAGATTTGTCGTAACTCTGAGCCTCACAAAAGGAAAGGGTGCAGTTGGCCGCGGAGGAGGAGTAACGAATGGATTAAGATGACCGGAGTGAATGGTCGCGAGGTCGCACTTTTCAAAAGGTTCACCGGAGCTGCGACTTATGGGTGTTGCGACTCACCGATCCCATTGAGTCATGTTGCCGAGATCTCCATCCCCGCAACGGATAGTCTGATCATGTAGCTAGGGCACAAAACCTTGTCTTTTTTTCTGCTGTCTTAAAGAAGACAACATACCATTCTTTCTTTTTGGAAGGTAGCAATACGTTTTTTGCCCCGAATCCCTAATTGTGCAACCGCCACCCAAGTTGCAAAGTTGCAGATGAGTACCTCCGAGAGAAATCATGACTGGTGCGACTCTCTGACTGTGCGACCGCCACCCAAGTCGCAAAGTCGCAACATTTGCTACCACCTAGGAGGTGCGACCTAACTCCAATGCGACTGTGCGACCTCTCCGAAGTCGCAAGGTCACAAAAGGTGCGTCAAGTAGAGACCGCGATTGATGAAATTCTCCAACTATGCGACCCCGCTCCATAAGTGCAACCTCTCTCAAAGGAATCTCTCACGCCCATCAAGACTCAAAATCACACTCTTAAATTGGGTGGTCATGCTCTTATATCACAAATAGTGGTAGATGTTTTAAATAAAAGAGTGAAGAGCCTTGTGTGCTACACATGGAAAGCCTATGAATCTTGGTAGTCAAAAGAAAGCTCGTTGGTATCAAAATCTTCTGCATCATACATTAAAATGCATGCGCTCCCGCAGGCCTACCAATAGAAACACCTTAACATTTTTATGCCTTAACATCTGCTGGTATCCTTTTCCTTCTACGTTTGGTGTCGCAATTACAAAATGGGTTGCTTTGAAGATACAACAAGGTTATGAGCTCGTCGTTTCAGAGTCTCTTATTGCTTGCGCATGTGGCAAGGGTGTTGTTCGCCTATTCATGCAATAAACACTTTTCTATGTCAGAACATTTCCCAAGCCATTACCACATGGGTACCATGGGGTAAATGTTGAGAAATTTCATTCAAGTTTCCATGTGGCACGTAACTCAATAGGTTTTAACTTTCTAGATGCCATTTCTTGTAGCTTTCATCTCCCAGAAACTTGGTGTTATATATGGATGATCACCGCCTTTATGTGTGGGATGTACATAATTTATCAAAGATCTCTAGGATCTATGCATACCTTTCCAAATCAAAAGTTGGAAACCAGAAACTCATTACATTCTATGGGAAATGGCACTAGCAGAGGGTCTTTTTGTAACGGGTTCTGCAGATGGTACAATAAGACTATGGGAGCTTGGTTTAGGGATGGACGCAAAAGAGATTCATTGAAACCCCCGCATTAGATTCTAAATCGACTAATATTTATTGCAAAGACACACTTGGTGTCATACATCTAGAGATAAATGGGGCTCCTATCAAGAAACAGTTGGAAGCAGAGAAATCTGGGATCTAGATCAAGGTTTTCGTTCATTAGCTGTTAGTAGAGATAGAGACTATCTGGCAGCCAGTGATTGCAGTGGAAATATACATGTTTATAATCTAAGAACACTTGACACCCAGGGGTCTAATTTTATTATTTTCTAAATCATTCCTTCAGCTAAATAAATCTATTTTAGCAACAATATTTTAAAGACATGTGACCCCTATTACTTTGTTCGCAGGTAGAGGTAGCCGATGCGCAGAGTCGAAGCTAGGGTCTTCTCTGGAAAGCGAGATGGATCCTTTCAAAGCTCGAAATAATCGCACGTTAAGCTCAAAGGCAATTATGCAGCAAAAGGGAAACTTGCTGTGAAAATAAGAGATCACTGAAAGAGAAATACGCAAGTCGCGAATTTCTCAAGGTCGCAGGTCGCGGATTGTTCGAGGTCGTAGGTCGCAGGTCGCGAGTTCCCTGAGGTCGCAAGTCGCGAATTGCCCAAGGTCACAGGTCGCGGATTGCCCGAGGTCGCAGGTTGCGGATTTCTCGAGGTCGCAGGTCGCAGATTGCCTAAGGTCACAAGTTGCAGATGGCCCAGGGTCGCGGGTTGCAAATGGCCCAAGTCGCAAACCAGCCCAACAGTCGGGAAGACCAAGAGTCAAGGGGAAACTCAAGAGTCATCTCAGCCTATATGTACAGCTTCGAGAAAGAGTAACAGGACTTTTAGCTCGACAATGAAAGCCAGTATGATAGAGGAATTGTTGCTAGAGAGCTAAAGGCACTCAACTCTTGGTATCAAGTAGAAAGAAGGGTAGCGAGGCCAAGGTTTTGCATCATGATTTGAGATGAATAACCCATGTTCCACTATTGGGTTTTAATGAGTTGTAAACATGTATTTGACATTGTAGAAGCATTAATAATATATTCTCCTTCTCCGCACTGATTCACGTTCTTGTTTGTGGTGATAGTACTAGTTGTCTAGTTATTCATTATGTTATACGTTTGCTTTCATGCATGTCACCAGTTATGAACTATTTCTCAATGTTTGTAAGTATGTCTACTTTTGGATTAGTGTTTATTTGTCCTTGCCACAGCGGTAGTATATTGTGAACTAATTTGCAGTTAACTTTTGGTGTGTTTTATTTCATATATGCTTGACTGGTTTTCGGCTCACTGATCCCAGCTACGGGATATCCCCCTTTTATTTTTTGCTGCTTAGACTTGCTTGCATCTTTGTTTATGGTTCGTTAATCTTGTGTTGATTTTGCTTCACTAATTGGTCATTTCATCCTTGCCTCTGCTCCATCATCTTCTCATCTGATAACCAAGAGTGGAAAAAATCATGGCAGCAGCTGAGCCCACATACCAGATGGGGCTCCTATCCCAAATGGTGTGAGGTCTAATTGGGACCTTTAACCGGGGAGACCCCCTTGTTGTCGGCAATACAATTTTTCCCATCAACAAATTAGCGCTAGAAGGAGGGCCAGATGACAAGATGAGCCCTTAGAGCCTACAGTTAGTCTCATATCTGTAATGGCTTATCCCCAAATAATTCTCCTGAGATGTTTATCGGATTTATCTGGTTCTCGCTGCTTAAACCCCGATGAACCTATGTATCACTTGTCCCAGTTAAAATTCGATGGTGAAAATAGAGTTTCCATAACCGAGCACCTTTCGGATTTCTGTGAGTTTTGTGAGTGTTACGAAGTTGACGAGGAGGAGTTGGCTTGCATGCTTTTCTCCCTTAGTCTCGAAGGTCGCACTGAGAAATGGTGCCGCACATTGCTGGCAACTTCCATCCATTCATTCGAACAGCTCACCGGTGAATTACAACAAACTTTTCACAGTTATGATTTTCAAAATGTATTAATGAAGTTAAATGAGATCAGAATGGAACCTCAAGTATCTATTGAGGAGTTTTCTATCAGGTTTGTTAATTTTTGTCTTGAGTTCCTAGAAAGGGATATCGATTGGACATATTTAGTTGAACAGTTTCGACACGTGGTTTTCGTTTCCCTAGAACCATTTCAATCGACAACCAAGCCTGATCCTAGTGACTGTTATGATGATCTTCAAGTTGCTAGTGATTCAGATTTTGTCCCGAAATATTTCACACATTCTGTCAAATCAAAACTTGAAAAGAATATTGGCCTAACATATCTCCCTTTCAATGAAACCTATCTCGAGTCCATTGAATTTTTTCCTAGATATGATTATAAATATCATTCTCATACTGATAATAAATTGAGTCTTGTCCCGGGCAAATTTGATTTCCCTAAAAAGTCATTGGACCGTGATGGGCATATGAAATCACTGACCTCTCCAGATGACACTGATGTGCGAGATGAAAGTTCGTGTGTGGTTGATACCCCCACATCTGAATCATTTCATCTATTTTTCCCTGATTTATTTCAAGAGTCCACCACACTAGTAATTTCTTCAAGTCATTCAAAATTTTCTTATACTGGTATTGGCAGCAATCATGAGCACATCGGTGGTGCTTCACAATCACACTACAAAATTTATGAATCCCTTATGTCTGATATTTTTCATCTGAAATCTTTAAAAAGCCAAAGGAGTGACTTCCTGTCTGGGCAACTTCAAGATGCTTCTTTTATCGATTCATCCCAACTGTTAACTCCTGGGAAGCCTAATAGGCTAGGTACCCAACCTGATCAAATTGATGGATCCAGTGATCACTACTTATCTGAAAACATCTTCACTTACGGCCCTGAGAAATTTCTATCTATCTGTCTGTCTATCGTATCTATCTGTCGACCATATGAAGCCATCGGAGTTCAATGATTCGCCTTGTGATGATTCAGGGACCCATTAATAAATCGAAGTGATTCAACTTCTGCTGTCTGTTATCTCAAGTTCTCACGAACCTGATGAGACCCCTAAAACAAGTCAGACTAGGGTTTCTCGAAGTAGGGCTTCTGAAATTACGGTTCCCATGTATCACATTCCTCTCAGCATAACCACGCCGGATGTCAGCTCATCTGGGCAGGTTTTTTATTCAAGTGATGTTTCTTTGAGAACATATTTATATCCCGTAACAATTGATACGCAACAAGCGAAATAACCTAATTTACTCGCTGGAAGGAAAAAACCGCGATTGTCTCTAATCTTATCGGTTGTTGCCCAAATGGTACAAGTTTCATGCCGGCACGAGCATCTGGTGTTTGAAAAATCCCTTCGCTGCATGAAAATCTTCCGGTCAATTCACCCTATCCTAAAAAATCTAAAGAATCTAACACTTTAGATTGTCCATTTGTTAGTGTGCAAACAGTTGGCCGAATTAATGATAAGCTCACTGACGTTTGTCCAATCACCACGATTGTTGATCACATCCGTTCGCCAGTTGGTCTCACCAAACCATCTAAGTTGGAAAGCCCCCTGCTCGAAAGTCCAGATTTTGTCCAGGACGGTGAGAAATGTTGGCCTCCATTGATAGTTGCTTCGGATCCTCGCATCCTTGAAAAAACCCAGGGACAACTTCGAACTAGGGTTTCTGCAAGTTTATTCGCAAGCATCTCAAATTCGCTTGGCGGATGCCTATTTTTCCGATTCTATCAAAGTGATCATCCTCAAAATCATGATGAGATTCCTGGCTGGTTTGACGAATCCTATCTAATGAATATACCTGCAAATAGGCAATGTCTTTCCCCGCTTCCGTCGGACCTAGGGTCGTGCGTCGATGGATGTGTGTCATTTATAAATCATTTTAGATTTTAAGTACCTATTTCTATGTATCAGGATGAACGTGAAATTCAGCTAGCACAATCTATTCTGGCGCTTTCTCTGGTAAGTAGCCATGACCCTCTTTCTAGTGCACATACTCTTCAGGTAAGTCTTGTTGTTGGTGCATGATTTTGTATGCTGGCTCTGATTGCGAACATTGTTGTTCTTGCAGGGCAGGAACTAATGTGGTGGTTGCACTGGAAAGCTGATTTTACATAACCCGACTGCCTCTTTGGTTAAAATAGGGTTTTAGGATTAGGCTAGCTAGGATTTTCTAATAAAATTTGTAATTCAAGTTGTTAATTAGGTTCACTCACTAAGGGTTGCTTTATGTTTAAAATTATGCTTGTTGTATTTTCTTGCAATCGATAGTTTATGCATTATAATTTTATATTTATTTTTGCACTCATGCTTTTTCAGTTTGCTTTTTGCTGCATTATATTCAGTTAATCATTGTGTGTGCTTTGCCTTTTTTTCCACCTGCAAGTAGTTGTTCTTTCTCGTACATGGCATCCCATTGCGTCATAGGCCTCGTCTGGTGCATCGTGTTGTGCGCCTTCTGCCTCACAACATTTTCACTGGTTGTTGATTTAACTCTGAAAGTTTCCATACCATTGTGTGAGCCCCCATTGAAATCTAGACCTTGAATCCCTCGGCGCCCAGCCTAGCCTTCTTACTCCCTTTGTACAATTTTAAAGCTGATTGGTTGCCTTCACCCCGCTACACGAATCCAAACCCTAACCCTATTGTTTGTGTGGGGTTGTGGTGGTTACCCCAAGAGGCAACTTCTCTTAGAACAGGTCATAAAAGTCGTGTTCTCAACATAGCACCTATGAGTTTAAATTCATTAGCTACGAAGATATGAGCCGATTTATTATGGGGAACCCTAATGATTTTGAATGGTCTATACCCGTCACTTGAACCTTATGCCCAGCATAGTCTCAAACATCTTAATGATCTGTTTTGCATGTTTCACCTATGGGTGGTAGATGGTATGTGAATGCTTGGCATGAGGGCAAACCCAAATCAGGATACCTTTCAGTTTCTGTCAAACAAGAAACAACCTCTCTTGCCCGTAAAATAAGTCGGGATCCCTCATCTTCCCATGCAAAATAAGTGCCACGAGCACATGAAAATAAGTGCTACAAGCACATGAAACAAATAAGGCTAAAGGATTGAGAAAGGCTTCCTGCACAGAGAGGTAACGCAACGACTTCGCCGGGGTACTGACCAGGCTCGCTGGCAGCAGAGCAAGGTTTGTGATTTCTTCAAGTGACTTCGCCGGGGTACTGTCCAGGCCTGCTGGTAGCGAAGCAACACCGGAAACTTATTTTAAAATTCTAAATATAATAAGCCCGTTGCCTTGCTCTCTAAATCATCAACCAACCATTGGCATCCATGAAATTCCACTTTGACGTGTTTTGACTAATGAGACCTAGTTGAGGCACAAGGATTGGGCATATCTGAAAAGGTCAGAATAATACAAGGGTACCCTTAGAACTTGTTCAATTTTCCCTTTCATCACTACCTGGACTCAGACTATTGTTGGGGTGCTGACAGAGATGCTGGATTCTACCAGTGGTTCTCCAATTGTTGTAGTCGCTACAACACCACCCAAAATTTTGGGTATATTCAAAATTTTGGGTCCCCCTCTGCTCGCTTAGCCATTAGGGTTTTGACCGGGCCTGTAGTCAGTGACATCCTCGTGACCTGATTCCAACCCCTCGCAAACCTTCTCATCAACATGACAAGATGCTTCTGCTGCAATCACGCCATGTGTGGGGGGGTATCATCACACATACACTTGAATGGGAGATTTTCTGTACATAACATATGTCTATTAGAAGCACATTCACCATATATCATTGAGGCATATAGTTTCAGGAAAGTAAGGTTGTTGCACTGAAGACTATGTTTCCCTCCTTGAAGAGAGATGCAGACATATTCCTTCCAACATAATTTTGATCTTGGAACGCATGGATCATTACCATGCGGAAGATGGTAGCAAATTGATTAATGGTAAAACTCTCAAACCAATCAGGAAACGGCGATCAACAATTCTTGATACGACTGATTCTATGGTAGAGCTTGGTATCCCATCCAAGACAAGGAAAAAATATGGTTATAATCCTCTTTTGGATGATTTTAATAATACCAAGATTTACCTCAGTGTGCCTATGTATAACATGGTCCGAAATAAGTAGCCTATAAAGGATTGAAAAAATGATGAATGCCTGAGAAATCAAAAATCCAGCTTGGTGACATACGTTAGTCGCCTATATTAATGTCTTGACGTTTTTTACATACACCGCATTACATGGAAGTGAATGAAGAAGATGTTTGACATCAAAAGTGCACAAATACGGAAGAGGGCATTGAGATAACCTCTCATCGGAATGGCGTTGGCCCGCTGATCCGTATCTCTCGGGGCAAAGAAATCAGTTTGTTCTGGTAAAGCCACCAGAATAATTGAAATTCTCCACAATCCGTCTATTTTCCACAGTGTTTCAATACATGACTTCAATGCTTCGACATAATTACGGATTAACCCATATACCTTCATCTACGGAAAGCCGGAGTTGATTAATATATAAGGAAGGTTTTCACAGTTGCCAATTGGGGATATAAGAGGGGTCATGGTGTGACATAGGTATACTTCTGCCTCCACAATTTGCGCACCTTATAGGCTGCCCAAGGAGTCACATTTCATGAAGCCTGGAACGTGACACATATGCGCATAGAATATTATTAACCAGAGAGCGGAGTGTTCAATGATATTTGCACATGTAATGTATGCCTGGAGACTCTTACACAAGATGTCTACGGCATCCAGATTTATCGTAACTTTGAGCCTCACAAAAGGAAAGGGTGCAGTTGGCCACGGAGGAGGAGTCATGAATGGATTAAGATGACCGGAGCAAATGTTCGTGAGGTCGCACTTTTCAAAAGGTTCACTGAAGCTGCGACTTATGGGTGTTGCGAATCAGCGATCCCATTGAGTCACATTGCCGAGATCTCCATCCCCACAACGGATAGTCTGATCATGCAGCTAAGGCATGAAACCTTGTCTTTTTTTCCACCGTCATAAAGAAGACAACATACCATTCTTTCTTTTCGGAAGGTAGCAATACGTTTTTTTCCCCGACTCCTTGACTGTGCGACCGCCACCCAAGTCGCAAAGTCGCAGATGAGTACCTCTGAGAGAGATTGTGACTGATGCGACTCTTCGACTGTGCGATTTCCACCCAAGTTGCAAAGTCACAACATTTGCTACCACCTAGGAGGTGCGACCTAACTCCAATGCTACTGTGCGACCTCTCCGAAGTCGCAAGGTCACAAAAGGTGTGTTTAGTAGAGACCGCGACCCATGAAATTCTCCAACTATGTGACCCTGCTCTAGAAGTGCGACCTCTCTCAAAGGCATCTCTCATGCCCATCAAGACTCAAAATCGCACTCTTAAATTGGGTGGTCACGCTCTTATATTACAGAGAGTGGTAGATGTTTTAAATAAAAGAGTGAAGAGCCTTGTGTGCTACGCATGGAAATCCTGTGAATATTGGTAGTCAAAAGAAAGCTCATTGGTATCAAAATCTCCAGCATTATACATTAAAATGCATGCGCTCCCTCAGGCCTGCCAATAGAAACACCTCAGCCTTTTTATGCCTTAACATTTGCTGATATCCTTTGCCTGCTACGTTTGGTGTTGCACTTACAAAATGGGTTGATTTGAAGATACAACAAGGTTATGAGCTCGTCGTTTCAGATTCACTTATTGCTTGCGCATGTGGCAAGGGTGTTGTTCGCCTATTCATGAAAGAAACTCTTTTCTATGTCGGAACATTGCCCAAGCTAGCACCACATGGTTACCATGGGGTAACTGTTGAGAAATTTCATTCAAGTTTCCATGTGGTGCGTAACTCAGCAGGTTTTAACTTTCCAGATGCCATTTCTTGTAGCTTTCAGCTCCCAGAAACTTGGTGTTATATATGGATGATCACCGCCTTTATGTGTGGGATGTACATAGTTTATCAAAGATCTCCACGATCTACGCATACCTTTCACACAATGCCTATATATGGGACATTTCCAATCTTCTACCAAATCAAAATTTGGAAACTGGAAACTCATTACATTATATGGGAAATGGCACTAGCAGAGGGTCTTTTTGTAATGAGTTCTGCAGATGGTACAATAAGGCTATGGGAGCTTATTTTAGGGATGGACACAAAAGAGATTCATTGCGAAACCCCCACATTAGATTCTAAATCGACTAATATTTATTGCAAAGACACACTTGGTGTCATACATCCAGAGATAAATGGGGATCCTATCAAGAAACAGTTGGAGGTAGAGAAATCTAGGATCTAGGTCAAGGTTTTCATTCATTAGCTATTAGTAGAGATAGAGACTGTCTGGAAGCCGGTGATTGCAGTGGAAATATACATGTTTATAATCTAATAACACTTAACCACCCAGGGGTCTAAGTTTACTCTTTTCTAAATCATTCCTTCAGCTAACTAAGTCTGTTTTAGCATCAATATTTTAAAGACATGTGACCCCTGTTACTTTGTTGGCAGGTAGAGGTAGCCGATGTGTAGATTCGAAACTAGGGTATTCTATGGCATGTGAGGTGGATCCTTTCAAAGCTCGAAATAACCTCATGTTAAGCTCAAAGGCACTTATGCAGGAAAAGGATAAGTTTCTGTGAAAATCAGAGATCACCGAAAGAGAAATACGAGGTCGCGGATTGCTCGAGGTCGCAGGTCGCGGATTGTTCGAGGTCGCAGGTCGTGGATTGCTTGAGGTCGCAGGTCGTGGATTGCTTGAGGTCGCAGGTCGTGGATTGCTCGAGGTCGCAGGTCCTGGATTGCCCGAGGTCGCAGGTCGCAGATTGCCTAAGGTCAGAAGTCGCAGATGGCCCAGGATCGCGAGTCGTAAATGGCCCAAGTCGCAAACCAGCCCAACAGTCAGGAAGACCAAGAGTCAAGGGGAAAATCAAGATTCATCTTAGCCTATATGTACAACTTCGAGAAAGAGTAACAGGACTTTTATCTAGACATTGAAAGCTAGTATGATAGAGGAATTGTTGCTAGAGAGTTAAAGGCACTCAGCTCTTGGTATCGAGTAGAAATAAGGGTAGCGAGGCTAGGGTTTTGCATCATGATTTGAGATGAACAACCCATGTTCCACTATTGGGTTTTAACGAGTTGTAAAAATGTATTTGACGTTGCAGCAGCATTAATAATATATTCTCCTTCCCGACACTGATTCACGTTCTTTTTTGTGGTGATATGATAGTACTAGCTGTCTAGTACTTCATTATGTTGTACGTTTGCTTTCATGCATGTCACCAGTTATGAACTATTTCTCAATGGTTGTATGTATGTCTTATTTTGGATTAGTGTTTATTTGTCCTTGCCACGGTGGTAGTCTATTGTGAACTACTTTGCAGTTAACTTCTGGCGTGTTTTCTTTCATATATGTTTGACTGGTTTTTGGCTCACTGATCCCAGCTATGTCATATCCCCCTTTTATTTTTTGCTGCTTAGACTTGCTTGCATATTTGTTTATGGTTCATTAATCTTGGGATGATTTTGCTTCGTAATTGGTCATTTCTTCGTCACCTCTGCTCCATCATATTCTCATCCGATAACTAAGAGTGGAAACAATCATGGCTGCAGCCGGGCCCACATACCAGATGGGGCTCCTATCCCAAACGGTGTGAGTTTTAATTGGGACTTTTTACCGGGGAGACCCCCTTTTTGTCAACAGTACAATTTTTCTCGTCAACAGAATGTTAGTAACTATATCGGCGTTAATGTACATTTATTAATATATTTTTCCATGATCACCAACTACAGGTTATTCAAAGATAAGGTTCATCCAAGTGATAATGTCTTGCCCGGTAGTTGTGAAGAGGCAAAGAAATTGTTGAAAATGTTGGGTGTTGAGTACATATCATATCATACATGTCCAAATGATTGTATTTTATATAGAGGAGAATATGCAGACAAAGAGATATGTCCGAAATGTGGGCATGCCAGGTATGATAAATTAAAAAAGAAGGGTAAATCACGTACTGGTCCTCCTTTTAAGATATTGAGGCACATGCCTATAATCCCAAGGATTCAAAGGCTCTTTCGTTGCAAATAATTAGCTATGTTGCAGGAATAGCATGCCTCACATAGAAGTGAGTTGGGAGTTATGCGAAACCCAACTGATTCAATAGCCATGAAGCATATAGAGGATACATGGCCCGAAAAATTCAAGGATGAAGTACGAAGTCTACGACTCAACATAGCCATGGATGGCGTCAACCCATATTCCCCCTAGAACACCAACTATTATGTTTGGCCTATAGTAGTGATCAATAAAAATACCCCCCCATGGTTTTCCATGAAGAATGAACATCTTCTGTGGCTCTCATAGCCCTTGGTAGAAGACAAGTGAAGAATATGGATGTCTACTTACAACCACTGGTAGATGAATTGAAGGAATTATGGGATGGGATAAATGTATACGATGTATCAAGACCCATCACAACAGAGAGGAGTTTTACGTTGTATGGCATATGTGCTTACACAACACATGATTATCCAGGCTTAGGAGTTTGCTCTGGTAAATTACATGTTTAATTTATTGATTTGTTTATATATGTAACAATATTCTTTCACATATTAGTTATTTAATTCGTTGTAATATTTGTTCTGATCTTCATGATATTATTTAACGTGCCATGCATATTAATTAATGTATACAAATATAATCTCGCAGGTCTTGTAACAAAAGGGTATTTTGGATGTAAATGTTGTGGACCTTCTCTGAAAGCTAGATGGTCCAAGGACCTACGAAAGCTAGTGTATGATTGCTCCAGGGTATTCCTACCAGAAGAACACCCTTACAGAAGAGCAACATCTGCTTTCAATGGTAAACGAGAGAGAACCCAAAGGCCTCCAATAATGACACCAGTTGAATGGCTTAGAGCATATGAGAGAGAGAAGGAGAAGGAGTTCATAGAAATGTTCGATTCAAATGGGGAGCCTATGTTTGATGATCCAGAATTCTTCGACACCTATGTTGAGAAATTTACCATTGGGATGAAAAGGAAATCTATCTTTTATAACCTCCCATATTGGGAGCATCTTAAGATTACCCACTTATTAGATCCCATGCATATATTTAAAAATGCTTCATCTTCTTTATGGAGGAACATATCATCGAAACAAAGTGACACATTGGCTGTTAGGAAAGATCTTATTACTTCAAAAACTAAAAAGAAACATTGGCCAAGATGATTAGAAAGTACAGGATCAGAGGTAGGCGCTGGTCCCTCTAATTCATGGTATTTCAATGAAGGTGATGTCCCATGGATTAAAAAAAAAAGATGATCTTTCTTTGGCAAAGGAAGTTATAATGGGTGTGAGGGTGCCATCTTCATACGGGTCTTCACTACGGCGCTACTTCACCGTGGATGACCATTTTTCGGGGTTGAAATCGCATGACCATTTGAATATTCTAAGAGTACGTATAGTGTCAAAAGCATGATTTTATTATTTGTTATATTAATAAAATTTATCCCATGCAGGGTTCATAAAACATAACTAATTTTGTATATTATTGCATGTGTTCATAACTTTGTAGTGTCATTATCCTTTATTCGTGCGTGGGTGTGTGAAACATGAATTCCCTCAAGTCGTAGGACGTGCCATATCTAAATTATTTGCATTTGTACGTTGGATCGCGTCAAAGGATATTCATGCGGCTAGCATTCCACGGTGGCGTCAAGAGATAGTTGAGATTGTTTGTATGTTTGAGAAGGAACTACCGACGAGTTTCATCTTTTAATCCACCTAGTAGATGAGGTTTAATTAGTTGGGATGGTTTCTTGTCGTTGGATGTTCTTCTTAGAGAGGTACATGAATAAATTGAAAGGTTTTGTTCAACAAAGGGAAAAAATTGAGGGGTCTATGGCAGAGGGGTACATATTGTATGAGTCTTTCTATTATTCCAGTGAGTACATCAAGTGGATCGACAATAGACCAAGTGCGGTGATTTGCGACGATGAAAGGGATGAAGACAAAAGAGAAGGGGAGTTGTTCCAAACAAGTGGAAAAAAGCGCTTGATAAAGAGTAAGCGACTTATAATTTTTCAAATTTACACAAAGTAAATATTCATGTTGAACTTTGATAGAATGTATATTTTGATCTCTATTACTATATAATGTTAGTTTGATTTCATCAGCGTATGCAGAAATTCAAGCAATCAATAAATTCGTTCTTTACAATTCTGAAGCGACACAACTGTGGGTCACATTGTACGAACAAAAGATAATGAAATGGGATAGTGATAGGAAAGAATTCAGACAGTTGAATGGTAGAAGTGTGCCTTATCCTGATCATTTAAAAGAAAATATGCCAAAAATATGCCCCAACAGTTGTGTTGCTGACCAATTTAGAGAGAAATACGGTGCAATCAGTTGTTACCCGCGTGCTTAAGAGGATGCGCTAAACGTAGGGATTGGGTTCAACAACTCGGTAATAATCTATTTAATTTATATGTACATTTGAAACTTATAAGACATCCATATTTCATATTTTAACTATTGGGTTATTATAAAACACATGATAGTATGGTTTTTTTAACTTTTTTATAATAGGTGCATTTGTTCCCATCTATGTGGGCATATGGACACCATTTTCGCACTGAAAATGGCGATGCCGGAAACATCACACAAGATCGTGGAGTGGAAGTCGAGTTCGATCAATCTAGTCAATCTAGCCACCGTAATCAAAACCTAGTACGAGGGACGTTAGGTTACGCCGTAAATATACAAGAAATCATTAAAGTGGATTTCTCTTCTTTCCATTGTGTTATTTTTAGGGTCAAGAGGTGGGACACCTTTGATTGGAATAATGTAAAGGAAGATCGCGATAGTCGGTTGATATTTATCAACTCTAGAAAGATGTGGGATGAAGCTAAGGAGCCGTATGTTTTCCCCAAACACTGCAACCGGGTGTTTTTTTTACCTAGATGTGTTGGATAGGGATTGGTGGTTCGTATTGAGACATGACCCTACATCAAAACATATTTTTGAGAACAATAGTGTTATCATGCCATGCGAGTTGGAAGATAATGAGGGTGATCATGAGAACCGAGAGTGGTATGGTACATGTGTTATTTGATCATCGATATTTATACTTTTTAAGATGGGTTTTTCAAAACATTATAATACATATTTTGAATTAATTGGTAATTTGCATTGTGTTAATGTTAAAATCAATATTTCACTTGATAATTTGCAATTATGTTGATCTAAAAAACAATGGCGTACTATATAAAGTTCTTTTTTTAATGTAAGATCATAATAAAATAATGATAATTCTAAAGCACATGAATTTATTTGCATTATTTTCTAAACTTTATTATGTTACAATAATTCATATTATTCTAGATTTATTATTTTACAATTACTTAAAATTTTACAATTTTACAAATTTACAAATTTTAATAAAATCATTTCACATTAATACAATTAAAATTTTACATATTTTACATACAATTAGAATTAAAATTAAAATTACAATTACAATTTTACAATTTCACATACAATTACAATTGCAATTTTAGAACTTTACATACAATTACAATAATTTCACAGTAATACAATTAAAATTTTACAAATATTTTATATAGAATTAGAATTAGAATTTTACATATATACAATTACAATTTTACAAATTTAAAATTTACAATTACAATTACAATTTAGAATTTTACATACAATTAGAATTACAATTACGTCAATTTTACAATTTTACAATAATACAATTACAATTAAAATTTTACAAATACTTTACATATAACAATTACAATTAAAATTAAAATTAATACAAATACAATTACAATTTTAGAATTTTACATACAATTAGAATTACAAATATTACAAATATCACAATTTACAATAGCATGATCATTTAATATTAAATTAATTAATAAACGTCACGATCATGATAACCATCGTACAAACATCATATTTGACTAAAAAACACATTCAAATTCACTAACATCATCGTGATCATGATCATCTAACAAAACACAATTAGCATTATATAACATCATCACAACACAAACATCAAATCTACATATCATGTGAAATAACTTCTATCACATACACATCTATCTTTAAGCTGCACATTAAATGAACATATCTAACATGACCTAACAATATACACATCATGATGATCACTAACATGTAAATTAAGTACAACTGCAACATGAACATAAAATACATGGACCCCACACACACACACACACACACACACACATATGAATAATGTCAAAAATATACAACTGTAATATAAATTTCATCTATCAACTGGTGGTACATCATCAATAGCAGTACTAGTCGAGGCCTGCTCAGTCAATGGTGCAGCCTCGACAAGATGACCAGTCGATACATGTTGATCATCCCGTGCCTGTTAATCTGGTACTAGTGCATCATGGTGATCAGGATCAACTGTCGGATTCTCATCATGATGATTGGACATGGTTGATGGTCCAGCCTGCTCCTGATCATCATGATGAGTGGACATGGTTGATGGTCCATCCTGCTCTCCATGATGAATGTTGCTCAATGCTAGTGGAGGCTGCTCATCTGCGTGACACAAGGTGAATGATGATCACTCCCCTAATCGTGATCATCATATGATGCGTCGACGCTGCTCGCAGACTGTCGATCACGTGCTGTGTCTCGACCATGCTTATAACATGCAAGGGTCCTCCTCGGACGCGTAATTAAGGTCGTAGCTCCTACGACATGCCGCATCAGGCTGTACATGTCGTGCGGAATGCCTCTCCGCATATGTACCAGCTTACCATCGGCCTATATGTCTCTCATAGTAGTGGGCCTGACTCCCGCCTGAACAATCAATGCACAGAGTTGGTCACCCAACTCCATCCTCAATCTGCTAGCAAGCCTACTAGGTCTAGAAAAAGGTGGTACTGGTGCACCAGCAGGAGCAGGTATCTCTGCACCGGCCTCCTAATGATCCTCGGCATCTAGCATATCCTGATCGTCATCAGGATCCACACCCATTGTCTGCAAAATATATACAAGTACAGAACAATAATTAGACAATTTCATTACATAATTTAATAAAAACAAGTTACAGAACATGTTAGAATAAATTTAAATAAAACAGTAATGGCGGCTCATCATCTGTGAAGAGGATGTTGGTACACCCTCGCAAATCCAAAACAACATAAGGACAGGGGACCATAATGAAGGGATGTTCGTCAACACTGGCTAGCAACTCCAATTCATCATGCAATATACTCACGAAAAACTTAGTCTCACCCCTCTTAGGCATCATCTGTCCCCACATGTGCATCCGTGCCTCCAACATCGGCCTACGACGTTGCTGAATAAAAGTAGGCCTCGTCTTTGGAAACCTCTCAAAAAATAAACAAAAAATCTCTGAAGCAAAAGGGAAGTTGACCCTCCCTTGTGCATGAGCACGACATCTATCTAAGGCTGTACAAAAATACCGAAAAAGAATGGCAGACCACCTGAAAAGTCATGGCTCCTGTACTCAAGAATCAACATAATATATAAGCGGGCAACTAATGCGTTGCCTGTCACTGGTGTTGTGTGAAATTGTCAAAATCAGAAGTGAGAGGCACCTCACCTCCTCACTAACAAATGCAACAATACATAACTGACCTCCGGATACTTGAAAATCTGAAGGAGACAATATATCTGCACTAGTGTATCTCTGGGAGTAAACCAACTAACTCTTTGCTGCATAGCCAACTAGAACCTCTGGGAAAGAGGGAAAATCCACCCCTCTCCTTGATAACCTTGTAATGAAATATATTTCCTCCTCAGTGGGCGCGTACCACTGGTTAGGACCAACCTAAAAATCCTGTAGGGGGGAATTCTACTGCAGATAAGATGTCTAAAAAACAAACCATGGCCCTTTAGGGAAGTAGCCTCCTCATAGAACTTGAGGAGGCCTACCTACCTTAGGAGCCCCTGGGTAGTTGTTGTAATAGGGTGAGGGTGAGCATCTCTCTCCCTGTCTCGTGCCTCCCATAGGCGAACCATGTTATACTGGTCTGCTTGTTGTTGCTGTTGTTCCCTCTCTTCTCTCCTTTCATGTCTCTGAATGATTGACATGTTAAATACAATTTTTTTATTAAATTAGAGATGTATTTAGGAATATATATATATATATTTGAAAAAAAAATAGTCGGTGCGCCACAAAAAACAAGCATGCACCGGTACCCGTGCGTCTTTTTTTGTCGTGCACCGGTGGCGGTGCACCAAAAAGTATTCAGTGCACTGGTGGTGGTGTACCTGAAAATTTCCAGTGCACCACCCTCTGGGCATTCTTCTTAAGTCAACGGTGAAGTGGTATAATAGACCGCACCATTGACTATGGACCGTGTCAGGAGGGCGGTGCACTGACTAGATTCTACGCCCCAAGGCGTATAGTTCGGTCAGCGCACCGACCTCCTAACATCATTACATAGTCAACGGTGCGGTATTTTACCAAGCCGCACCGTTGACCCTGTCGAAATGTAGAACTCGGTGCGCTGAAAAAATAACCTGCCCCAGGGTGGATATTTAAGTCAATGCACCGCATTTCCGCTATTCCACATGGTCAACGATGCGGCCAGGTAATCGACCATACCACACTTTTAAAAAAAATTTAAAATAACATGGTGCACCTTTTGGTACCACCCCGGACCCAGTGCGAATACCGTTGGCACTGGTTGTGGTGCGACCTGTAAATTTACAGGCATCACCGCGAACTGGTGTGAGCCGAATGGCTTGAGCACAATGCGTGACAAATTTTTTCTTTTATTTTCTTTTAAATGGTTAATTTTAAGGTAATTTGAAATTCTAATCTGCTAAAAGGCTTAATTATGGAAAAACAAGAAAAATACCTATACATTTGGCCATCGAGAAGGCATATATGTGTAGAATTTTCAAAAGTGAATTTATCCACTGTTTTGCAAAATTCAAGCTGGAGATTGGTGAGCAATGCACAACAGCCAATGCATGTAATGGGTGTAATGGGAGCATCAATGTCAGGGCGGCTCAGACAAGGATAAATTGCATCAGTGCTTGAGATCTTTGGAGTACTGAGAAAAGTGAAAAATGTGGTTTTTTGGCCGTAATTTTTTTTATTTAACCCTGTTCTGGTGCGTGGGGTTTTATAGGTGCACTGGTGCAGTTTATTAAGAGTGCACCAGGTGGTTTCTATTTTGGCGCAGGGTTTTATGACGCACCAGTGCAGACTCTTTGTAAAGCTCTGGCGTGCTATAGTAATAAGACACACTGGGTAGGGGTGTATGGAGCGCACAGTGTCTGGTGTGCCAATTTTTTGTGTGCACCGGTGCTTTCTCTTGTTGAACGCACCGGTGTGGTTTAGGATGATAAGTGTACTAGATGAAAAACATCCACAAAAACCTCCACCCGCCAACCTCCTCTAGTAACCTCCGCTAGAAACAGATTTCTGGGGTATTTTTATAAGGGTTTCCTCAAAATCATCCGCTAGAGGGTCTTTTCCTTGTAGTGTCTTTCCTAACTGATTTGGTATGCTGACTCCATGGTGTACATCTCGTCCTCAGCTTCACTTATTACACAGTCATTTTTCATGTTTCTTTCTCATGGCTTGTGTTGATCACTATGTCTGCATTATTCTCTCCATTGAAATGCATCATGCCTCATCAAATATGCACCATCATACTTCCGTTCCACCACTGTTCATGCATCACTGCTTCTCCATATCCCATCCATCCATATCATATGCATCATTGTCATATATTTTTTTGTCATTTCATAGCATCATACTTAGGTTATTTTTTTTGTATATACATTTCCTTGTTTATATTATGATTGCACTTCTGATCCATTACCTTAGATCATAATCATATTTTATGATTGCGCTTTTGCATCTTTGTTTTGTTTTTAAAATTCAAATAGTGTGCTATCATACGATTTAAACTTTAGGTTTTGTATTTTATTTAATTTTAAAAATGACCAATGAAATAGTCACATTTTAAAATCAAATATTTACAATGAAACTAACCTCTTGTTTGTTTATTGTAGGTCTAACAAAGGTTTGATATTAAGCCTTTTGTTTATGATCTTTTTGTTTAGGAAAAGTAGGGTTACTATGATATGGTATGGTATGGATAGGAAATATGTAATGGATTATTGAATGTTTATTGAATGGTTAGGATAATGGTGTGGATATGGATAAAAATAGGGATAAGAACATATATGATGAAATGTAGGTGATAAAAATGCATAACCAGTACTAAATTAGCTTTAAGAATTCTAGAATATTTTCAAAAAAATAGAAATTTTAAGAGCAATATTTTACTTAGTGTACTTGTATTCCCTCAAACCATTTAATGTTCGTGATGGTCGACATTGTGTTTGTTATAACGATGACTCTTCCAGACTATATAGAGACTTATTTCTTCTTTGCATCCGATTATGGATTCATAATGATGTTGTTCAGATCCCTTCTGCAGGTTAAATTTTTACATTTCAGGTCCCTTTTGTCATGTTCTTCAATATTGATGTAGCTCAGGTCCCTTCTGACAATTATATATATATATATATATATATATATATTTTCAGGTCCCTTCTGGCGTAATTTGCAATAATGTTTGAAAATTTCTTCTGTTGTAATGATACAGGTCCCTTCTGGATAATTTTCTCAATAATAATTCAGGCCCCTTCTATATATCTTGAATGATTTATCTGGTCCCTTTGTACTTGTAATTCATATTCCTTCTTCAATTTAGCTGCTCAAACTATTTACATAGTTTTATTATACGCCTTCCCCCAAGCTGATGTTAAGACTTGTCCTCAAGTCTGACATGTCCCGGAGGGTAAATCTATAAAAATCATACTGAAGTAAAATCAAAACAAAAAAAGAATTCATATTGGCCAAACAAGTTGGTTTTTCTATATGAATTCAAGTTTTTATTGTGCCAGTTTCTTGGATTTTCACAACCAATTTTTTTTTTCTTCTTCTTCTGGAATTATGGGAGACATATTTCTATGCTTCCCCATTAGTTATAGATCAGTATCTGTCGAAATTTTTCACATAAAATCCTCTTTATTTATAGGATTATTGTAAATTTTAAGCCTATGTCCATTAACGACAAATGAAATAGATGCTCCGTCAATTGTTTTTATTTTTACAACTCCATTCTCAAAGATTTCTTCAATTTCATATGGCCCAAGCCAATGAGTCGTAAATTTTACTTTGAAATCTTTAAACTTGGAGTCGAAAAATAGTGCCCAATCTCCCTTTTGAAACACTTTATTCTTTATGAATCAATAATGCCATTTAATTCTTTGTTCTTGCACAAGAGGTGTGTGCTCTACTACTTGCTGTTGTATCTCATCCAGTTGATTTAATTCCATAATTATTTGTTGTTGTGCCTCAGATGATTCCATCCCCAATTCTGTTGCTAGCTTGAATATATGTATTTGAAATTCTATGGGTAATAGAACTTCTTTTACATACACCAACTGATATGTACTGAACCCAGTTGTGTTTTTCCATGTTATCCTTTATGCCCATAGTGCATCTCTCAATTTTTCTGACCAGTCCTTTCTGTTTATTTGTACAGTATTTGTCATGATGTTCTCTAGGACTTTGTTTGTTGATTCCACTTGTCTGTTTGCTTGAGTATGATACGGAGTTTATTTTCTATGTTTGATCTTGTATTTCTCCATAAGATCTCGAACAAGCTTTGATGTGAACTGTGTGCCTTGGTCAGTTACTATCTGTCTCAGAACTCCAAACCTTATAGATATCTATTCAAACAGAAAATACATAACATTATCTTTTATTTCCTGTGTTACTACCTTTGCCTCCACCCACTTAGTTACATAATCTGTCATACCAGTATGTACTTCGTTTTGTTTGATGGAGGGTTGATTGGTCCCACAAAATCAAGAGCCCACTGCTCAAATGGTTCAATCAGTAATTGTGTCTTTAATGGCATTTCATCTGATGCCATTGGTCTTCCAATTCTTTGGCAGTCGTCACATCTCTTCACATAGGCCTTGAAGTCTTTGAATATAGCGACCAGTAGTAGCCAAGTTTCAGCACTTTGTATGTCATCTGCTTATCTACAAAATGACCACCACATGGCTTGTCATGACGTGCTTTCAAAATATCAATAATCTCATATTCTCTAACAAATTTTCTAATCATTATATCAACACTAGTATAAAAGAGATCTCCATTGACCCAACTATCTCTAGCACTTTCTCTAATTATTTATTTTATTTTATTTATTTATTTTTTCTGTTTATTTGTGTAATGAGATGGTAGGATGCCAGATGATAAATAGTTGGCTATATCTGCAAACCATGGAGTTTTGACATTTATAGCAAACAAATGTTCATTTAGAAAATTATTTGATACTGGATTTGGATCACTAGGTGAATGAAGTCTTGATAGAAAGTCTACAACTTGATTATCCTTACCTGGTCGATATTGCACTGTAATGTTAAATTCTTGAATTAATAACAACTATATAGTTATTCTTCCATTTGTGATTTATTTGTTCATTAAATATTTTATGGCTGAATGATAGGTATGGATGAAAACTTGATAACCTGTTATGTAATGTCTAAATTTATTAACTGCGTGTACTACAACTAACATTTATTTTTTTGTAACAGTGTAGTTCAATTCTGCCGGTGTTAAGTTTTTGCTTATGAAATATATGGCATAATTAAATTGATCCTCTTTCTATCCAAGTGATGCTCCGATAGCAGTGTCAGATGCATCAGTTGAAATATGAAATGGAAAAGACCAATTAGGTCCTCGAAGAATGGGTGCAATTGACAATTTTTCTTTTAATTTTTCAAATGCATTTTGACAATTATTTGTCTACTGGAATTCCACATCTTTTTCAAGTAACTTGAATAATGACAAAGCTATTTTACTGAATTTTTCAATAAATCTCCTATAGTAGCTTGCATAACCCAAGAAAATTCTAAATTCTTTTTTGTGTTGTGGGTGGTATTAAATTCACAATGACTTGAATTTTTGCTGGGTCCACCTTGATTCTTGAAGAAGAAATATGGTGTCCCAACACTGTTCCCTCAGTTAACATCATAATACATTTTTCATTATTGAGCGATAGATTTGTCTATATGCATATTTTCAACACTTTTTCAAGATTTTGTAAACAATCATCAAATGTTCCACCATACACAGTGAAATCATCCATGTAAACTTCTACACAGTCATGGATCAAATCAGCAAAGATTGCAAGGACTTCTCTCTGAAAGGTAGTAGGTGCATTACATAAACCAAAGGGTAATACATTATATGTTTATGTTCCCCATAGGCATGTGAATGTTGTCTTATCTTGGTCTTCCAATGCTATATTTATCTGATTATACCTGCTAAATCCATCAAGAAAAGAAAAGAATTTCTTTCCAACTAATGAATCTAACACTTGATCAATAAATGGTAAAGGAAATGATCTTTTAAAGTAGCTTTATTGAGTTCTCTGTAATCTACACAAATTTTCCACTTCCCATTTTTTGTAGGTACTACAACTAAGGGTGAAACCCATTGACTATCTGAAACAGGATAGATAAATCCGACTTGTAACGGTTTCTGTAATTCTTCTTTCACTAATTCCTTCATCATAGGGTTCATCCTTCTTTGTGGTTGCCTTATAGGTTTAATTTGATCATCAGTGTAAATGTGATGGATACATGTTTTTGGATGAATCCCCTGCATGTCTGTGTAATCCCAGGCAAAAGCTTTTGAATATTTTTGTAACAGTATTGTTAGCTCTTGCTCTTGTGATGATTGTAAGTTATTACTAATATTCAAATGTCTCCTAGGACTGATCTCAATGATTTTGATCTTTGAATTGGTAATTGAATTAATAGGAAAAATAATTTCGAATGTATTTTGCAATGATTGTATAGTGCAGTTTTCCGGAAAACACTAATTTAAAAGGTGACTAGCAGCTTCGTATTGAGTTATTCTAAGCTGCTCTGAAATATTTGGTTCTAAGATGAAAATATCTAATAAGTCCTCATTTTCTTCTTCCTCTCTAAAATTGTAAACTTGATTAAGACTAAGAACAGATTGAAGCTCTTGTTTTTCCTCTCCATCAAGCCATGATAATAAATAAGGATATTGAGCGGGAGGATACAATGTAACATGTTTTCTTTCATCTCCATGTGCAATAATCATATTTCCTGACCTGAATCCAGTGTAAGCATCTGCAGTGGCTAACCATGGTCTGCCTAAAATTAAGGGACGCCATCCTAAATTCGTTTTTGGCTGCAATATAAAGAAGTCTATAGGATACTCCCATGAATCCAGTGAGACAATTATATCCTCCAATATAACTTATGGTACAACTTTAGATCTATCTGCAAGTTCCAAGACTGTAGTAGTAGGTCTAATGTTGTTCAGATTCAAATGTTTCATAGTATCTGTAGTCATAACATTTATATCTGCTCCCAAGTCTATTAAAGTATTTGACACTGAAAATTTGTTAATCGAAATGGTAACCATAGGAATCTCTGGATCAACATATTTTTCAATGGTTGTGTTTGTAGACATGAGATTAGCTAAACTTCCAATTACCTGGATTGTAGGTGGATCTTTCTTTCTTCTGCCAAATTTCTTTATGCATAATTCCTTTATTGTTTTTGCATATATCAAAATATCTTTAATTGCCTACAACAAAGGAATTTTGACATGTGTTCTTCAATTCATCCATAATATCAAATTCAGGCAGAGATATTGGGGTATTCTGTTGTATTAATCTCTCCAGATATGGGGGAGTTTGAGTCATAATATATTTACCTTTCTGAATCTGCTATTCTGGTTGAGATTGTTGACTTTGTTCTCATTTTTCAGTTTTTTCTTCTATTATCGCAGGATAATTTTTCTGTAATACCTTCCTAGACCTTAGGTGGACATCTTGTATGTGAAGAATATAAAAAATAGGATAATATGTTGCTTTCTCCACATGTTATGCTGGACTATCCACCTTGTTACTTGGATTAGCTACTAGTTGGGTTGGTAATTGTGTTGGTCTGGGTGGTGGTTGGTTAGTAGGCAGCTGAAGCTGCTGAGGTTGAGTTAACATTGGTTGATGTTGTTGGAATTTTTGGTATTGTGGAAATGGTTGTGGAGGGTATGGTTGTTGATATTGATATTGTTGAGAATACATATGCTGAGGTGACTGGTTTCCATAACCATATCCCTTCCAACCTTGTGCAAGTTGATTTTGATATTGTTGTGGAGGCCAAGCCTACCATGGCATTGGAGTGTTCTATGAATTTTGAGGATATTGAAAATTCTGGGGGTTTTTTTGAGGGAACTGTTGAGGCATCCTTGGTTGCTAAGGTCTCCTTTGTGCCATATGGTAGAGAGAATCTACTCCTTGCAACTCTTTTAATTTGGGACAATTTTTTGTTGCATGATTTTTTGTGCATAGTCCACACACTTGTATACCTTGCAAAGAACATTCCCTGAGTGGATGTTTGTTCCTACACTTAGGACATAAGATTGCTAAGATTTCATCTTGTTCTTATTTCTTTTTCTTAGCTTTTTAGACATCTACTTGTGTTCCCAAAGTGCTCAAGAGACCTGTTTTGAATTTTTCTAGTAAAATTCCTATCTCTACTCTTGATGAAATTTCTCTCTTTCCACTCTTTGCTCTTCCCCTAGAGTATTTTTGAAAAAGTTCAGCAATTTCTTCAAATAGTAAATTAAAAATATCTCCTTTTCCCATCACATTAAGGATGTCTAAATATTCATCTCTGATACCCTTAAGAAATATTGTATGGATGGTGTCGGGATTTAGAGAATGATGTTTGCATTTTTGCAAATTGTAAAGAAATCTTTCCAAATATTCTTCCAAACTTTCGTATTCTTGTTGTGTCATTCTAAAAATGTCTTCTTTTTAGTCTCTAGCCTTGCAGTAAGCTTGATACTTTTTAAGAAAAAAATTATTTATATCATCCCAAGAAACTATTGTATGTTCTCCTAAACCATAAACCATTTCAAGGCTACTGCTTTCAGAGTAGCAAGAAAAAGTTGAAGCTTGTGTGTATCATCTGTATATCCATAAGTTCTAAACAAGATATCAAACTCGAACATGAATGCATCAGGATCTTCTATTGACATTCCATAAAAATTAGGCAATACAAAAGGTGGAATGTTTTTCATTTTTATTTCTTCTCCTAATATTTCTCTTGCATCTAATATTGGAAAGCCAAAAGTAGTTTCCTGATCATTGTTATTTTCTTGCTCATTTTCATGTGTTCTTTTGTTTTTATTTTTTCTTCTTACTTCTTCTTCTATCCTTCTAAGTAATTCTGCTCTTCTGTCTTCCTCTTCCTTTCATTCTTCCTCTCGTTTTCGTCTCCATTCCGTTTGTTGTCTTTCATATTCAAGCCTTTATTGAGGAGTCATGTTTCGTCTATTTGATCCTCATCCTTCTTCAACCATTTCTTGTTCAGAGATATGTAGTGTTTCAATATTAGGTTGATTTTGTATTTCTTCCACTACTTTGATTTTTTCAAGGATAGGTTACTCTAGTTGTTCAACAACTGATTTCTTGTATCTTTTTGTTTCCCTTAGGAAGGAGGTTCTTTAGGTGATTGTTTTATTTTTACCTCCAAGGCTAACAAGATTTGTCTTTCAAATAAAGTTAATCTTTGTCCTGATCTCTATTTTTCCTGTAAATCTTCTATAGTAGGTCTTTCAGAAACTGGTGTTGTTAATCCTGTGGATGAATGAGCCGTTGGGGGGTTTTGTTTCACAAATCTACCCTTCTGATCTCTATCTCTAGGCATAAGAAAACATAACTTAAGAGAAAAACTATGTTTTTGTTGTTTTTGATGTTTTTATATTTTTTTATCTTTTTATCTTCCTAATTGACCATTTTGAAATATTCTTCTCCGGAAACGACGCCAAAATGTTGGTTTGTTTAACAGGTAAACAAGCACAAATATTTATTATCAATCCGGGCTAGTAGGATTTAGAAGCATCCCCAAAGTATATGGGTTCCAACTATGATCAAGTTAGAATATGATTTATCAATGATTAAGAAAATTCATATTACAAATATAAATCTAAACTAATTAATTTCTAAATTCAATTATGCAATCAGTAGCAGAAGAATCTCCTAACTTAAGAGATTTTTTTGTCCTTCTCTCACAAGATTACTTCATGAATTAGAAATCAAAACCCACTAATTGAGAAATAGATTAAGATGCATGAAACAATAATTGAAGAGGATCTTAACTAAAGAGATCCTAGTTGTCCTTCATCACAGATTCATTCATCAATGATATTATTGTTAGAAAACAGGAATTCAGAAAAGCATTAAAAAACATGAAAAGATGAATTCTAGCTTAAGATCTTAAGCAGATAGAAAAAAAAATTAACTTAAACATTTGATTTCCATTTCATATGCAGAATAAAAATGATAATTAGATTCATCATCACTCATAAAACATCAGCATAAATCTAATCAACAATTTAAGCATAAAACAAACTAGTTCAGAAACTAAAACTACAAATAACTAGAAAGTGCACTTAGCTCGGTGTGGAGGCTCTCCACCCTTGCCTCGCACACTGAAAGTGATTTCAGCTACTAAAACTTCAGTTAAGTAATTATCATATAACAACAACAAATGGAATAGAACGAGTCTTCAATTAGCTTTCCAAAGTCTCATAAATAACAATGTTAAGTCATACAATTTCTACATATCAATGCCTTCAAAGTCTAAGGCTTAAATAGATAAAATATGAAACAAATTCATCTAAAATTTCTCCTATAGCCATGGATATCCTTATCTTATCCAATCAGGTCGAATTCATCCATTAGATCCATCAAAATCTAGAAAATCCCATAAAATAAGAAATTTGATCTAGTACCTAGGGATCCTCCATAAAAATAGGTCTTGTTTGACTGCCTTTGACCGTGCCTATTAAAGATCGGTTTGACTGAACCAACAGGTGTAAATTTAATCTTAGTTCCCAAGCTTTTTATAAATATATTCAGCTCGAGCCCAAGTGTCCTGCAAATATGCAAACCATGAGGTCATTACGAGAATTTCTGATTTGGTCCAAAAATGCACTTAAAATTCATTTTTTATAAAAACTTCTAAGAATTGAAAATTTTAATTTAAATAACTGTAAATGAATTTATTGGTCAAAATAATGTGAATATGATGGTGTATAGATGGATAGTATGGCAAATAAAGCGTATTTCATAAACAAAAAGAGATAAAAAAAGAGGGCCAACAGGAACTTCATGAAAAACTTTGCACAAACATCGAAAATTTCGATTGAAAAAAGATGTAAATTATGAACTCACTTGTTGAACAACTATTTGTAGGCAACCATACAAATATATTTGGATAAGATGTTAAAAAAATAATATATGAATATTGGATGGAAAATTCACGTGTTTCACCAAAAACAAGGGATGTGATGCGAAGAAGAATAGCACGAAATCAGTACGAAGAACATGCAAAACATTTCTTGGACACCACTCAGATAGAGTTTTTCAACAAGTTCAAAGAAGAGAATCATGAAATTAATATCACAATAAGTGATTTTGTGCAACAAAAACCATGGTATGTTTAACCTATCACTGTACGTGACACTTGTTGTTGTCATTATCATGTGGAATTTCAGTTATATCACGACACATTCCTTAATTTTTGTAATTTTTTTTGTAAAGATTCCACTATCCATGATTTCATATCTCAAATTCTATGTGGAAGAGAAAGCCATGAATTATTTTACTAAAAGAAATGTGTTGGTGGTAAAAAAAGTGATGATTGTGGAAATTTGACTAAATTTCAAAACAAATATTGTACTAATATAAATTCTCAATCATTGTCCAACATAAAAGTGAAATGGAAGAGATATGAATATATTCATACATCGATTGGTTCAAGTAGTAATACATGTGCTAAAAGAATTGATTTACAAGAAGAAAAAAAAATTTGATGGATTTTTTGAGAAAGTTTGAGGCAGAAATTTATAAATACACCAAGCATTCCAGTAGAGCTTGATGGCAGGACTTGAAATTCAAAAAATCCCGTGACGTTTTTCCACCAGGGACCATTTTTTTAATAGTCAATTTTTGCATAAAATTACACATTTGTTCGACAAAAAGAAATACGGAGTGAATACTATCATTCTGACCAAGTCTCCATGCTTGTCCATATTCTATATAGACATGCTGAACAAAATGTTGATCATATAGAAAACACCATTAAAAATCGGCATGTTATTAAAGTATATCACTTTTATATCAGTGACGATTTTACACATGATACATATTTTGTACAACATTGTTTTGAAAAGATTTATGAATCATTGAAAAGTTGTGAAATAAAATTCAATAAGCATTAGATATGGTCAGATGGATGCGCAGATCAATTCAAATATTCACGATCATTATTTTGGTTGTGTTGTATTCATATGAAAACCCACATTAAACATTGTTGGAATTTCTTTGAGACTGGTCATGGAAAAGGAGAACATGACGGTGCAGGGGTATGTATAAAACAAGCACTTCGAAGATATCAAATGGACCACTTTGCAAACCGACTTGTCTCAGTTAAACAAGTTGTTCAATGGTGCATCGATGCACTAAGCCATGAGACTAACTGATCAAGGGAAGTACAAAGGTACATGATTTAATTTTTATTGGATTTCTAATTTTAAACATTATTTATCACACTGATTATCTTTGATGGTATTTTGAATAACATATTTATATTCTTGTTTGAATTTTCCATATAGGTTTTTTTGGCATATTGGGGTCCAAGATGTAGATATATAGATTGGAGACGACGTTGAAACAATAAAAGGGACTCGAAAATTGAATTCAATTAAAACAAGTTGTCCAAAAATGTGTTTGCATTGGATAAAAGAAAATAGTCTTGTTTTTGTCATGTTTGCATAGACAACACAGAATCCAATGATGTTTATGAAAATAAAATATATGTAAAGTATTGGCAACATACAAAACTAAATACAAAGGGGAAAATGTTCATTGCAAACTTTGAAGAAATGCAATCAGAGGAGACTACAATATCATCCAAAGGTGATCAAGTTTATGATCTTGTTAGAGAAGGTAACATTTCAATTGCTTTCAAATGATAAAGATCTAGAAATAGATAATAAAATCAAGTACACATGTTAATTTTAAAGTTGATTTTTCATGTTAATTATGATCTAAATTTAAATAAATAAGTTTGTTTTATTGTGCTGGAGATGTTTTTGCGGTAGTTGCACCTACTACCAACGATGAAAATGTGAAGTATTATTTGATGCATTGTACTGAACTAAAGATGAAATTATTGGAAAACTATGATGATAACGGGTTTACATATGACATAGGGTCTATTATACTGAAATGTTATTTTTTCCAACAAACCCATCAAAGTCAGGATTTTGTTGACTTTCAAGACTATGAACCTGATGTCATAAGTTTTCAATATAGTCACTTGGTGTGTGCAACATGCATAAAGTGTATAGAAGTTCAATAAAATAAAAAATTGAAAATTAAGAAATGGAAAATGTCAAAAGTTGATCATGAACGAATCATTGAAGATGGCATTCCATTGGAATTTTTTTGATTGAAATGCTCAACAATTTATTCTCTTTGGATTCATCTTTTAGAACTTCTAGAACTCAACCAAAAATTGAACTAGCTTTTTTTTGGTGCATTCTTAAGTTTTACAATAATTATAATTTATGTATATATTTTATGTTATATCACTACAAGGAAAATACCCTATTGTGGATGTTTTTTAGGAACCCCATAGAAAAATACCCCATACATCCATTTCTAGTGGAGGTTACTAGAGGAGGTTGGCGGGTGGAGGGTTTTGCAGATGTTTTCCGCTCGGTGCATTTATCATTAAACGTCGCCCCGGTGCTCTAGAATCGTGAAAGCATCGGTTCACACAAAAACATTGGCACACTGAACACCGTGCATTCGATACACAACCGCCCGGTGCGTCGTATTATTCTATAGCATCAGTGCATTACAACTCTTCCGCGTCGGTGCATTATCAAACTCTGCGCCAAAACTGAAACCACCCGATGCGTTAGAAAGAAACTGCACTGGTGCATCATAAAACAACGTGCCAAAACACGAACCGACCGGTGCATTCGTAAGAAATAGAACCTGTGCACCTATAAAGCATGCGCACCAGTAAAGGGTTAAATAAAGGCAAAAAACCCGGATTTTTCATTTTTCCAGTGCTCCTAAGCTCTCAATTACCGGTGCGCTCTACCATAGAATGCACCAGTGCACACAAAACATTGGCACATCGGATAGCATGCACAACATACACACCCTCTTGGGGTGTCCTATTACCATAACGCACTGGTGCTTTACTACTCTTCCGCGCCGGTGCATCATAAAACACCACGCCAAAACAGAAATGTGCCGGTGAGTTCTTATCCAAGAGCACCGGTGCGCTTATAAAAATCACGCACCATAATAACGTCAAATAAAAAAAAATTAAGGTAAAAAAACCGATTCTTTATGACTATTCCGCACTGGTGCTTTACGAGTAGTCTGCCCTGGTGCATCATCAAAACATCGCGCCAAAACTGAAACATCTCGGTGCAGTGTTAGGGAACTACCCCGGTGCATCATAAACAACACGTTAAATCTGACGCCACACGATGCGGTTGTATGTAAGAGTACTGGTGTGCCTATAAAACCCCGCGCACCGGAATAGGGTTAAATAAAAAAAAAAAAAAATTATGGCCAAAAAACTGCATTTTTCACTTTCCTCAGTGCTCTAGAGCTCTCAAGCATGGTGCCATTTCCCCTTGTTTGAGTCGCCCTAACATCGGTGCTCTCATTGCACCCATTGCACGTACTGCTGCTCTGCATTGGCCACCAATCTTCAGCTTGCATTTTGAAAAACAGTGGGTAAATTTTCTTTTGCAAATTTTATAGCCAATATGCCTCCTCGATGGTGAAATGTACATGTATTTTTCTAGTTTTTCCATAATTAAGTCTTTTAGTGGATTATAATTTGAAATAACCATTAAAAAAGAAAAGAAAAAAATTGTCTTGCGATGCGCCTAAGCCATTCGGCTCGCACTGGGTAGCGGTGTTGCCTATAAAATTTACAGGTCGCACCGCCACTGGTGCTAACGGTATCCGCACCATTTCCAGGGCAGTACCGAAAGGCACCTCGCATAATTTTAAATTAAAAAATAAAATAAAATGCGATGCGCTCATTTAGCCAGGCGCACCGTTGACCATGGGAATCGCGGTGCGGTGCGTTGACAGAATTATCCACCTGGTGTATGTCAGTGTACCACATTCGGCATTCCCAGAGGGTCAATGGTGTGGCCGGGTAAACGACCACACCGTCGACTATGTAATTATCATGAAGTCGGTGCGCTGACACGACTATACACTCCTGGGCGTATATTTCAGTTAGCGCACTGTTATTTTGACCTTAGATATAGTCAACGGTGCTTGAAAAAAGATAGCTGCACCGAGGCCAGTGCATTGTATTTCATTAGGGGCACCGCGAACGGTGCGCTACAAGCTTAAGTTGGACCGGAATCGGTGCGTGACTGTTTTTGTGGTGCACCAACTGGTCTATTTTTTTTTTTTTAAATATATATGTAAATTCCTAAATACATGTCTGTTTTAATAAAAAAAAATTATTTAATATGTCAACGATTCAGAGAGAAGAGGAGGAACAACAGCAACAACAGGCAGAACAGTATGACATGATTCGCCAATGGGAGGCCTGAGAGAGGGAGAGAGATGCATACCCTCGCCCTATTATAGCAGATGCCCAGGGGATCCTTAGGCAGGTAGGTCTCCTCAAGTTCTATGAAGAGGCTACTTCCCTAAAGGCCCATAGTGTGTTTTTGAGATATCTTATCCCCAGGTGGAATGCCCACCGACAGGCTTTCCAGGTTGGTCCTGACCAATGGTACACACCTACTGAGGAGGATATTTATTTTATTACAGGACTATCGAGGAGATGGGTGGATTTTCCCTCATTCCTAAACGTGTCAGCTGGTTGTGTAGTAGGGAGTCAGTTAGTTTACTTTCAGAGATACATTGGAGCACATGTACTGTCTCCTTCATAGTTTCAGGTACATGGAGGTCAGTTACGTATTGGTGCATTTGGTAGACAGGACATGCCGTGCCTCTCACTTATCATTTCAACCATTTCGCACAACACAGGTGACGGGAAATGCATTAGTTGCTCGCTTTTATATTATTTTGATTATTTAGTACAACAACCACGACTTGCCAGGTGGTCTGCCATTTTTTTGCAGTAGTTTTGTACGACCTTAGATAGATGTCGTGCTCATGCACAAGGGAGGGTGAACTTCCCTTTTGCTTCAGAGCTGTTTTTTTATTATTTTTTGAGAGGTTTCTAGAGATGAGACCTAGTTTTGTTCAACGACCTCATAGGCCGATGTTCGAGGCCCAGATGCACATGTGGGGGCAGATGATGCCCAAGAGGGGAGACACTATGTTTCCAGCGAGGATATCGCATGATGCACTGGACTTACTAGCCAGCGTTGATGGGCTGCATCCCTTTATTATGGTCCCATGTCCTTGTGCTTGATTAGATTGGTGAGGGTGTCCTAACATCCTCTTCACAGATGATGAGCCGCTAGATGATAGAGGTAATATTACTATTTTATTTATATTTATTCTAACATGTTCTTTAACTTGTTTTTATTAAATTGTGTAATAAAATTGCCTAATTATTGTTGTGTACTTGTATATATTTTGTAGACATTGGCTCTTTTGATGGCGAGGAGATGCCGGATCCACCACATGATCCAGGTGTGGATCCTGATGATGATCAGGACGTGGCCGATGCCGAGGATAATCATGACCAGGATGAGGCCGATGCAGCAGAGAGACATGCGCCTGCTGGTGCACCGGTACCGCCTTTTGATAGGCGCGGTCGACCTGAGACTAGATAGAAGATGGAGTTGGGCAACCAACTGAGTGCATTGATTGTTGAGGCGGGCATCAGGCCTGCTCATTACAAAGACATACAGGTCGATGATAGGTTGTTACAGATGTGGAGAGGCTTGTCGCGTGACATGTACAACCTGATGCGGCATGTCATAGGAGCTACGTTAGCTGTTACGCGACTGAGGAAGACTATCTGTAGCTATAGGTACAGTCAAGCTGCGACACATGATGGACAGTCCGTGAGCATCGACTCATCATCTCATGATCATTCACCTCATGCCGCGCTTGATGAGCATGAGGCTCCACTAGCAACATCTAGCAGTTATCATGGAGATGAGGCTGGACCATCAGCCACGTCCAGTCAGCAGCCTACAGTGTCCATCAATACTAGTCATGATCATTAGTAGGCTGGACCATCGACCTTTGAGGTTGCACTATTGACTCAGCAGGCCTCCACTAATACTACTTATATTGATGTTATACTACCACTGGTGCCTAATGCATCCATCAGTACTAGTGATCATGATCATGAGCAGGCTTGACCATCGACCGTCGAGACTGCACCCTTTACTGAGCAGGCCTCCACTTGTACTGTTATTGATGTTTTTATACTACCACCAGTTGATCCATGACATTTATATTACAGTGGTATATTTTTAACATTATTTAGTTATATATATATATATGGTCCATGTATTTTATGTTCATGTTGCAGTTGTACTTAATTTACATGTTGGTGGTCATCATGATGTGGCGCATATTGTTAGGTCATGTTAGATATGTTCATTTAATGTTTAGTTTGTAGATACATGTGTATATATGATAGCATGAGTTATTTGACATGAGATGTATATTTGATGTTTGTGTTGTGATGATGTTAATATATAATGTTAATTTGATGTTTGAATGTGTTTTTCAGTCGAATATGATGTTTGTACGATGGTTATGATCATGATCATGATAATGTTTATTAATTAATTTAATATTAAATGACCATGGTATTTATTAAATATTATGTCGTGATTGTAATTGAAATTGAAATTTTAATTGTATGTAAAATTGTAAAATTGTATTTGTATTTGTACTAATTGTAATTTTAACTGTAATTGTATGTAAAATATTTAATGTAAAATTTTAATTGTAATTGTAATATTTAATTTATTGTGAAATGATTGTAATTGTATATATGAAAAATTGTAAAATTGTAATTGTAATTCTAATTATATGTAAAATTCTAAAATTTTAATTGTATTTGTAATTGTAATTTTAATTGAATTGTATGTAAAATATTTGTAAAATTGTAATTGTAATTGTATGTAAAATTAAAATTTTAATTGTAATTCTAATCGTAATTCGCGTATGTGAAATTAATGTGAAATTGTAATTCTAATTTTAATTGTAATTGTATGTAAAATATTTGTAAAATTTTAATTTTATTAATGTGAAAAATTTAATTGTATTAATATGAAGTGATGTTATTAAAATATTTAAATTTGCAAATTTGCAAATAATTGTAAAATAACAAATCTAAAATAATACGAATTTTTGTAACATAATAAAGTTTATAAAATAATGAAAATAAATTCATGTACTTTAGAATTATCATTATTTTATTTTGAACTTACATACAAAAAAAAAAAAAACTTTATACAGTCTGGTGCGCTTATCATCATAACACGCACCCGTGTGTCGTATTACTTAGACGCACCGATGCTTCACAACTCTTCTGCACTGGTCACGAATAACCACAAATTAAAAAAAAAATGCAACTCTATTTTCTTTAAGTGAAAAAAAAGCGGCAATTTGAAAAATGGGCAGCAAAATATTTTCGAAAATCTAATTTTATAAAATAATTCTTTAAATACTAAACACTTTTCATTATTTCACTATTTTTGCTAAAATATTCAGCCAGATATTTGTAGGAGACAGATCTGGAGCAAGAGAGTACGAGGGCACTGTGGAGTAGCGAAATATGTTCGAACAAAAGTATTCAGACAATCAGAAACCAAACCTCTGGTGATTCAAACCCTGTATCATAGAATTTCAAACCATCTCGTGATTAAATTTGATTTTTTTTTTTTACTTTTTTCTGCAGTTTTTTTATTTTTTATGTAGTTTTATCCATTTTTACCCTAAACCCTTCATTTTTTTGTTTTTGCCCTTTTCTTCTCCCTGTTTCTGTGATTTCATAATTAGGGTTATTCATTTTAAATTGACGTCCAACCCATGGGATGACTTGCATAGTTGGATCCCAATCCATTCGGCCATTGCGTGAATTTTTGGAAAAAATGGATTTTTTTTATCGGTGCGCCCTACGTACCCTACTGCACCGGTGCACTGTATTACACAGCACACCGCGCAAGTACTGTGTAATAAAAAATTTGAATTTTTTTTTCTAAATCCGTGCGCCATATCTGAAATAGGGCATCGGTGCTCCATTTAACGAGGATAGCATTGTACGGTGTATTACACTATTTTTTCGGTGCGTTTATGATAGCCCACGCACCGTACAGTGTATTACACTGTTTTTGTGGTGCGTTTATAATACCCAACGCACCGTACGGCTGATTATATTGTTTTGCGGTGCATTTTTAGTATCCCCACGCACCAGCTGCGGTGCGTACCTCATGAAAGAAGCATTGGTGTCTTGAGATTTATTTTCTACCTTAAAAGTTGAGAACTTATTTATAAATATATTAATGAATGATATGGTACAAGTTTCATATTGATAAATAAATGACTGACAAGAGATCAAGTAACAAAATACTGATAACACATCAAGAAAAGCAAAAAAGACAAGTTCTTTATAAATTCTTTATTTTTGAACTATATGTAAGTTTAACTAATATGTATTGTTTACTGTGTATCATGCAGAGCCACAAAATGATGAAGCTCGATATGATTATTTTTGATCTAGGATCAGAAGAGCATAAAATTTTAATGGAAAAATTGCAAAAGGATGAATCAGGTGAATGAAAAAATACTATCAATCCAATATGAGTTTCTTTTTTTAATTATCATTAATAATATACCTAAAATTATTAGATAACATGAGTCAAATAGTCTACTAATTCACATCTGTTTAATATTCTACAGGGACCAACAACTCAGAAAATGAATGTTGTTCTAAGAAAATATAAAAAAATAGAACATGCAAATGAAAATGAATTGCTCCTTAGCTCGTCTGGAGTGGTGCTGGAAGTTAACGAAAGGGGGAAAAACTTTTACAAAAGTTTGAGGGATCTAGTGGAATGAATGTATAGACGTTCTTTCCACTTACAATAAAAAAACCAATCCAATGATTCTAAGAACCAAATTTTATCTAAACTACAGGAAGAGTTTCCAGAGAATTGGTCAATGAGACATGTCAAACTTTTAATAGCAAAAACATATAACAACAAAAAAGAAGGAATGAAAAAGTAATATTCCTTTAAATGTTTGTCCAGAATTATTTATAAATATCACTTTGTTATATTTACTTTTCATATATCAATATAAAAATTAAATATTTTATTGTCATGTTACATTTTTCAGGAAGATTATGAAAATATCAAAAGATGAACGAGCTGATTTCAAAAATATGCCAGTAGGAATGTCCAAAAAAATGTACAAGGAGATGGTCAAATAAATGGACAAAATTGCATCGCATGAGGAGCCATCTTAACAACAACGTGATTCAAATGTAATCGTTGAATTTTTCGATCATTAGGTACAATAAATAAACAATTTAGTATTAAATATTAATTTTCAAGAATTTTCTTGTAGAAAAGAAAAGAAAATGGAACCCATTCAGCACATAAAACAGGACGGCAAGGAAGAAAAGGGTCGATCTCTAAGTTTGTGAGTAATTGTTACTTCCTTATAACAACTTAACTAGATTTTAGTTTTGTATTTTTTAAGTTGTTTTACAAAAATAATCATTGAATGTCTTCAAATAGGTGCTAACATACAAAGATGAACCATCATACGAATTGATTGAAATTGGGTTAAATATGGGTTGTGAGAATATGTTGGCATATCAGAATTTAATTGTGGAATTTGTAAGCATTCATCGATCTTGTTTTACTTAGCTCCGTTTATAATTAATACAACAAAAACATTTTTTATATTAAATATATGATTTGTTATGTAGTATCAAACTTGCAGGAAACAAAGTATGGAACTGCACCAACAGATGAATTTTTGAAAGATGGTATGGTATATGGTTTTGAAAGAATGTGCATAGTTTATGAGGCAATTGTTGCTATGGTACATCATTTTTCTTTTCGATTTACATTGATGTATATTATTTAATATTGCAATTTTCATTATTCTCACCAATGTATAGTACACTCATTTCAGTTTATTTTTATGATTGTAGATGGAAGGTGAAGAAGAAGAAAAAAATCAACGCCGTGAACAAAACATTCCTGAAAATAACCCAAGTCATGGAAGTAGCTCTAGCAGTGACAGCAATTCAAGCGAAGAATGATGATCACTATATTTGGATATCAAAGCAAGGCTTTTTATTTTTTGAAATATGTCTATGAAATCAGACATTTTGTTTAATGTAATGGACATAGTGTCCCAATTAAAAGACAAAGAGATACAAATAACTGTCCCATTTTGTATGATAAAGACTGTCTTATATATATATATATATATATATATATATGTATGTATGTATGTTTTAATTTATTCTATTGTGTTTTCCATTGTCGCTATTGCATTCTCCATTGTCGTTCTCAAATGCACTAATAAAAATTTAATTCATATGAATATTGTTATAAGATATATATGTGTATAATTTTGATGAATAATGAATTTTAGAAAACCACAATAATTCTGTTATGATATAACAAATTAATCCAAACATCACATTCAAAGGCATTAATAAAAATGTAATTAATATGAATATTGTTATAAGATGTGTTGACTTTTGATGAATAATGAATTTAAAACAATCACAATAATTAGACTGCCACAGGTCAATGTTTCTAAAAAAACAAAATGAAAATCGATGCATGTCAGTAGTTGTCGACCGGTGCGTTTATGTGTCTATACGCATTGGTGCCGTTGTACGATCTATGGGCACCGCACAAATACCGATACCAGTTATAAATATTGGTACGTTTGTGTGATACTGTATACCTGAGCATTTATGTATCTATAAGCATTGGTGCATTTTCACGATCAATGGGCACCGAACGAATACCGATACCAATTACAAATCTCGGTGCCTTTCTGTGATACGACGCACTAGTGCATCATAAAGGTATATGCACCAATGTGTTGATACAACCTATGGGCACCGCACAAATCCCAAGACCAATTAGAACGACCCCGTGCATTGTATGACCAACACTAAGCTCGGTGCGATTTTACACCTAAACGTCCTGGTGCATTCGTTCGACTGAGACAGCCCCAGGGCGCCGTTTTCATGTACGCACTGGTGCGTTAAATCCAGAGTAGCACACTGATGAAAAACATCCTTAATAACCTTCGGCCACCCATTTTTTTTTAGTTGTGTTGAATTTTCGTTAAAAGCTCCGCCAAAACCTCCGTAACCATAAACGGATGTTGTAGCAATTTTTTTTGACAATTTTGGCCAATTTTATAACACTGAAAACCTCCTTTATAACCTCCGCTAGAGGGCCTTTTCCTTGTAGTGCATGTACAAGTTTTTGCACATGTATGTTGTTTTGGTACATGCACACGAGTAATTTTTACACGTGTACACATACACATGTATATTATCTGGTCTTAAATGATTTCATACATTCTCTGGTATAATTTTTCATAATTTCATTATTGCAAAATGTACATATCTATGTATCTAGCATAGTTGATTTAATGCAAATTTTAAGTTTCACGATTTTGTTTTAGATGTATCTATTAAGCAAATTATAATATTCATTCTTGAGTGAAAAATGTGTGGTACATGTTTTGTAATTTCCAGTTTACTATCAATTGAAAGTATCTTTTCTATGTACATTAATGAAAAATGTTGTGTACTGGATATATGTTTAATGAAATTTCAAATTTTTAAGATTGTTTGACACATCCATGAACACCTAGAATTTTATGATTGTTTTTAGATATATACATCGATATGTATTGTACTTCAATCATTTTTACATATATTCAAACATGTATTTCAATAATTTTTATGTACATATATATTCATGTGAACTTAAATATGTAAAAGCATTTATGATTGTTTTAAATGACATGTATTATCATGCAAAATGTACTTAAATATCACCTAAATAACATATGTATCCTAAAATTATATAACGTTCACACACATGTTCAAATGCATAACATGTACCAAGGTATGTGTTAAATGTAATTTTAAATTTCCATCTAGATTCATTTTATATTTAACAAATAAAATGACAACTTGAGTTTTAAAAACAAAACATTATATCACAACATGTGAGCACATGCCAAATGTAGTTCAACTATCCAAAATATATTTTGTAATTTGAAATTTCCATCTAGATTCATTTTATATTTAACAAATAAAATAACAACTTGAGTTTTAAAAATAAAACATTATATCACAACATGTGATCACATGCCAAATGTAGTTCAAATATCCAAAATATACACGTGTTTTGTAATTTGAAATTTCCATCTAGATTCATTTTACATTTAACAAATAAAATGACAATTTGAGTTTTAAAAACGAAACATTATATCACAACATGTGATCACATGCCAAATGTAGTTCAAATATCCAAAATATACACATGTATGTGTTTTGTATTTTGAAATTTCCATCTAGATTCATTTTATATTTAACAAATAAAATGACAACTTGAGTTTTAAAAACAAAACATTATATCACAACATGTGATCACATGCCAAATGTAGTTCAACTATCCAAAATATACACATGTTTTGTAATTTGAAATTTCCATCTAGAGATTCATTTTATATTTAACAAATAAAATGACAACTTGAGTTAAAAAAAAAAAACAAAAAAAAAAAAAACCATTATATCACAACATGTGATCACATGCCAAATGTAGTTCAACTATCTAAAATATACACATGTATGTGTTTTGAAATTTGAAATTTCCATCTAGATTCATTTTATATTTAACAAATAAAATGACAACTTGAGTTTTAAAAACAAAACATTATATCACAACATGTGATCACATGCCAAATGTAGTTCAACTATCCAAAATATACATGTGTTTTGTAATTTGAAATTTCCATCTAGATTCATTTTATATTTAACAAATAAAATGACAACTTTAGTTTTAAAAACAAAACATTATATCACAACATGTTATTGGAAATTTAAAATCATTCTTGATAAAAGTAAATGTAGTTTAAAACTATATCCAAAATGTAAAATATGTCTAAAATTTATATCACATGAACAATAAAAGTAATATATATAACAATGTATAGTGTTACAAATATCAAGTTATATAGAAAAGTAAATATGACTGCATAAATAAGACTATATAGAAAAGTAAATTTAAGACTATATATCAAATAAAATGTTGCACATGTGCATCATCAATCAAATAAAGATGGATCCAGTGTCTTTTCCAACACTGTCCTGAGCCTTGTTGTGTTATCCTATGAAGAATGGGGAACTTGTACACAACGTGTACAAACATTAAAATTTAATGTTTTAAAATTGAATGAGAATGTAGAACTTCATGTAAAAAAACAAAATGAAAAAAAAATAAATTCATGCAATACATCATGTAGTTCCCTCTCCATTGTATTTTGTTGCTCGTCCATCAATACATTCTCTATAGTAAACTATACACACACACACACACACATATATATTAAAAATTTTCAAATGAAAATGCATAAAATAATTTGCAATAATATTAAAAAAAAGTTAGACAACTTGTTCAAATGGTGTGGATGTTCATATCTCCATCATACACTCCATCGCTAGAGTCCTTGGAGAACGGAAATCATATCCAAAAACCTAAAATTCAAAAAATTTAAAACTATAAAATAACTCAAGATCTACATCTCATTTTTTAATGAAACTTTTGAACTTCAATTTATAACTTAAAAATATAAGTAAAAAATTGAATACTTTTGACGGTGGATTTGGCACATCTCCTAACAGGGAAGAACAGGGTAGCTCCGAATGAAAATCATCTCCACAAACCTAAATTCAAAAAATTTAAAGCTGTAAAATATCTCAAGATCTAGATCTCATTTTTTAATGAAAATTTCACTTCAATTTATAACTTAAAAACATATTTAAGTTAAAATTTGTTCATACTTCTGACGGTGGATTTGGCACATCTCCCAACAGGGAAGAAGAGGATACCTCCATCGCAAAAACATCAGACGTAATCATAATCTGTTAACATTTAATATATACATGTACATGTGTACACAATTATTTATTTTAAAAATATGTCATCATGTTCCGATACAATACTAGATTACATCATGAACATTTTAAAAACACTAACATTTGCCAACATATCATCTTGATTGTGAGAACCTGAAGCTTCAACCGTGATATTAAAATCTTTGTTCATCAATGTGTCTTTCAACACTCCCATCACTGTTAAATTTGGTCTTGTAGACCCATTTGGTGTCAATCTTTTTCTTGTAATGCGGAAGCTCTGTCAATTCCCAAGTGTCATTCCTGTGAATGGAATCTATCTCTTCTTGCATAGCTTGCACCCAAACCTCATTAGTACATGCATCTTCAAAACATGATGGTTCAAAATCAGCCTTGGCTAGTAAAGAAAAATTCACTGTCTCACCTATTGGGTTTTCATCATGTGATTGATTTGCAGTCCTCTGATATATGTCACTCAATCTCCTTACCTTCCTTGTAGAACTTGGAGAAGAATTTGGACTTGAACTTGATGCTGATGAAATTGATGAAGGACTGCTTGGTGGAGTTAAACTACTAGATTCAGAAGCATTAGTTGGCTGCTCAATATCAGTAATTATATCATCATTCAAAACAAAGTTTTTCTTCTCAACATGGCCTTTTTGATGACCATAAACTCCCCCTTCATCAAAAATTACATCTCTTGATACAATAAGATTTTTAGTGAGGGGATTATACAATTTATAAGCCTTGCTTGTCTCACTATACCCAATGAAAATGCATGACTCACTCTTTGCATCTAACTTTTTCCTATTTTGATTAGGTACATGCACATAAGCCAAACAACCAAAAACTTTAAAATGATTAACATTAGGTTTTTTTTCATACCAAGCTTCATAAGGAGTCATCTTCTCTAGTGCACTAGTGGGGCTATGATTGAGGATGTACACTGCTGTAGCAACTGCATCTCCCCAATAAGAATTGCTCAATCCCTTAGTTTGTAACATGCACCTTGCCATTTCAACCACAGTTCGATTCTTCCGTTCAGCTATGCCATTCTGTTGGGGTGTGTATGCTGTAGTATGTTGCCTCTTGATGCCATTCATATCACAATAACTCTGGAAAGCTTTTGAGCAGAATTCTCCTCCACGGTCAGTCCACAAACATTTGATCTTGGACCCTTTCTCATTTTCCACAAGTGCCTTGAACTTTTTGAATGTGTCCAAGGCTTCACTTTTGGCCTTCAAAAAATATACCCAACAATTTCGTGAGTAATCATCAATAAAAGTGATGAAATATGATGACTTACCCAAACTATTAGTTTGCATAGGACCACAGATGTCTGAATGAACAAGCTAAAGTGGATGATGAGACCTCCATGCACTTCCCTTTGGGAACAGTTCCCTTGCATGCTTGCCTTTAGCACATCCTTCACAAACCTCCTTATGCTCCTCTACCTTGGGTAAACCAGAAACTAATGCATTTGAGGTTAGAAGCTTCAAACTGTGAAAAATTAAATGCCCATACCTGAGATGCCATAGCCAACTTGAATCCTCATAAGCCATATTTGCAAGGGTGTTGCTATGTTCATCAAACCTTAAGGGAAACATCCTATTTCTTGTCATAGGCACAACAGTGATCACCCTATTTCCCTTATTCTTATCATAGATAGTACATGTCTTATTTTTAAAGACTACTTTATAATTTTTCTCACATGGCTGCCCAACACTTAACAAATTGTGCTTCAATTGTGGAGTATAATAAATATCATGAATACTCTTTATACCTTCTTTTGTCTGGATCTCCACAGCTCCTTTGGCAGCAACCTCCAAAGATTTATCATCACCAAGCTTGACCTGAGATTTAAAACTTCCATCCTTGGTTGAAAACAATTTCTCATTCCCTGTCATATGGTTAGAGCATCCAGAATCTATGTACCAAACATCTTTACTAGTATTTTCACCTTTGGCATAAGATAAAAATAAGTGATCTGGAGGATACTCATTACTTTCTTGAGCATAGTTAGCGTTTTTACCTACTTTCAATCTGCATTTTCTTTCAAAGTGGCCATATCTATTACAATAGTAACATTGAACATTTCTCTTATCAAATCTACATCTTCCTCTGAAACTACCTCTGCCTCTACCTCTAGAAAATTTTTGGCTTTGCCATTTACCTTGATCTTGATTGGTTTTGGCACTACTGCTACTTTCATCTTCATTGTGTGTAATTTGTAATTTAGAGGAAAAATCTTTCTCAACAACTTCAAAAGTTTCTTTCAATCTTTCTTCATGAGACATGAGAGATCCAACCAATTGATCAAACTTTAATTGTGTCAAATCCTTGCTTTCTTCTAATATTATGGCAACATTATTCCATCTAGGTGTTAAAGATCTCAATACTTTTTTTATTAAAACTTCATTACTTATAGTTTCCCCAAGCGTAGCCATTTTATTGACCACATCTTTGACTCTCACACAATAGTCACTTATACTTTCAGCTTCTTGCATCTTTAGATTCTCGAAATCTCTCTTCAATGTCTGAAGCTTGACCACCTTAACTTGATCACTACCTTGGTAAGCTTCTTGAAGAGTCTTCCAGGAATCTTTGGCAGTTGTAGCTCCTGATATTCGTGGAAATAAGCTCTTATCAAGAGCTATTTGAATGTGAAACAATGCTTGAGCATTCTTCTTCCTTGCTTCCTTTCTTGTTGTTTTTTCATTGGCTGTAAGGGCATTCCAATTTTCTGGCTCATCATAACCTGATTCAACAATCTCCCACAAATCTTTTCCAATAAAAAAGGTCAGCATCTTAATGCACCAATAATCATAATCGTTCCCATCAAATTCTAGAACAGGCATGTTAGAATTTGACATTTTTAACTTTGGCGAAAATCCAACAATTAAAAATTTAACCCAAAACAATTTTACCCGCTCTGATACCAATTGTAGAATCTGAAATGGCCACTGCTCTCTAAGCCAGCTAATAAACTAGAATAAATATGACATAAAAAAACAATGAAAGACAATAAAACTAAAAAAACACAGATCAAATGAAATCACTGCTCAATTTGTAAATCTCAAATTGCTTCATCTATGTAAATACATTCTTATATAGTAAACCTATTACTAATTCTATTTTATCAAATACTAATTATTTATTCTGAATACTTCCAATGATTCTGAGCACTGGCCATCCTAATAATTTGCTGCACTAATTCTTAATAACATAGAATCACAAAATTCGCTGACAAATTTCAGCAATTAAGCATTATTCTCAATATAGAGGAACTCATCGGAATGAACAAGGACGTAGTTGCATATTTTCGTAGCGGGAACTAAAAATACATAGTCGACAAAGACGATAGTTGCATATTTTCGAAGCTCGGGAACCAAAAAATACATAGCTGACAAATTAAATTAGGTAGCTTAAAATGTGCATATTTTCAAAAGCAGGGAACCAAAAATACATAGCTGACATGGTAAATATTAGAATTGTGGTGCAAAACTTTATTCTTGAAATGCGAAACATATAATTTTAAAAAATCATGAGAGACGGATTTAATGGTTGTTCGAATCCATGTTGCCGTCTCTTTGTCAAATTTAAGTTCCCACGTCGGCCGATAATGTAAGTCTTGCTTCAAGGAAAAAGACATGGCGTTTTCCATCTAAATTCACCATCTTAACCCGAACAAAGTCGCCGTGTTCCAACTCTTTTATTACATTTACGAAGGTCCGCAAATCGAGTGCTCGGTTTGTCATTTACTTGAAAAAATCCAATCACGGTAACATCTTGATATCTATCAGCGGGGCATCCCGAAGTAAAGCCCGACACGTATAGACCATTGCACATCGAGGAGGCCAAAATCCCAACGAGCGGACACACGAGTGTGTCTCCTCGTATAGTATAGCTACACCAAATTACGATGTGCGTGGTTTGAAGCCCACTTCTTACATCTGTGCCACAGAGACTTCAAACTCTTTACCCTGTCTCGGAAAATTGTGAGTCTTAAATCACCCATGCTCTCATCAACCGGTTAGCAAGCATTCTCAACATCCCTATAATTGGTAACTACTTTCCCATCTATGACGGCGGCATGTCACCCGGCACTGCAACGTACTGCTTGCTCATGATCAAGCAGAAAACAACACTTGACTTGCAACACTTTCTTGTCTCGGAGGGATCTTTGTTTGCTAACTCACTAATCCGAGTTGTCACTTAACCCAAAGCTGTGCGCCTTTGAAAGTAAGGTTGTACTGAAAGTTCAACCTCTAAAATGCGGATGAGGGGCATAGAGATTTTCATTCCGTTAACCGACAAAGGTAAAGCTGCGGATCCCACGAATAATCCTCTCTAAAATCTCAACGACGACATAAATTGGAATCGACCCACAAACTCAATATTATTTTTGATGGGGCTGAGAAGCTGGACCATAATGCCCGGATCCTTCCTTGATCATCGACTAATACACCGACAAATAAATTCCCTAAATTTGACTCTAAGCTGATTACGTCCATGTTCATTGCCATCTATACGGGAATATTAGTTGGAGAAATAGTCGATGAAACTTGAGGGTTTGTGACAATGCACTTGAGTGATACAAGTTGTAAGCTCTTACTCGACAAACCAACAATATGTACATCATCACCTTTAAGCAAAGCGAGTTCGGGGAAGAAGAGCGATATGCATGTACTACCGCACCCTGGATGGACCTAGTGCAGCGAGATCATATGCCACTAATGCAAAAATTGTGTACGAGTGCGGAAAAACAACTACCGCAAGGGATTTCCCGCTTGGTATGCGACAAACGATAACATGACATCTGCCATAGTTGTGGGCACCGTATTTACGCAAGTCGAAACTATTCCTAGGGTTTCGAATGATGTACCACCACCTATGCACGGGAACAGGGTTTTTTACGCAACCATAAATCATCGATAATGGTGGTATTTTGACATCAACTATGACAAGGCTTGGTTTTATGAGTTCCTCTGCGGATGGGGTTTTAATTTCCGGTGTTGTTTTTCGGCTCATTTTGATCATTCAGCCCTCTCTCGTCTTTGCGTTGCCTCTGTATCAATAATGATAGAGTCACGAAACAAAGAACACGAATGTGGCATATCTCCACCACACTGCCAATACGCTCAATCTCGGACGATTAATGAGTTTTGTTGAATCCACTTGAGTTACGCTAACTTGTTCATCGGTGAAGATGGGATTGGCAAGATTGCGACGTCCCTTTTCCACAATCCGAGTATCATCGTTTCTAGTGTAGACTTCGAGTTCTCCAAACCAATCATGCATGTCAATAGTGACAAGGACAGCGTAGCTCGATGGAGATTACAATGTGTCACAAATTCTAGAGGAATCCCAGTGATCCTCTATGTAACTACGACAAAATGGATATAAATTCTTCAACACTTGTAGTTTCCTTTCCTGCTAAATTTTTTAATGATAGCACGAGAAGGAACACTCAAGCTTGACAACATGTACCCTGGATCCGCAACATACACTAGACTCACAATTGAAGGAGAAATTCCTGGCACGTTGATAGGATAAGGGATGAATTACACCATCACTTATTTCAAAAAATTGATTGGAGTTATAGAATGTAAGTCACGGACCTCCATGATAGACCTTTATAGGAACACCGCCCCTCTCAAAATCTAAATCTATTGCCTTTCCAACATTATCATCCGGAATTGTCTCCAACTTCAAGAAATGAGTGACAATCTCACCATTCACGCGGACAAGTAAATCGCTCTGGCTCTAAATGATTCTCAGCGGGACCTCCCAGCACTCACGGAATGTATAACCGAATTCCGTCTCTGCAGGGAAAAGTCTTTCTCACTAATTCTTCGGTCTACGTTCGAAGACCTAACCGAAACGTACCTCATCGAATCCTTTGTGAAGAAGAGTCATCACGTAGTGTGCCTCGAGGAATATGGACTCCATGCCATCCGAGTGCTGAATTATCCTTGCACTTCGAAAAATTTTGCAAAGCCCTTACCACTCGATCCAATGGAAGATAATATACGGGAAGAACTTTCCTCCTGCGACATGGCATTTAATCCAAGCTGCTTCTCCCTCGCAATTTATTATCGGCGATCCACTTGAGCCTCCTTTTGTCACTGAAGCTCACCGCATATAAAATGTATTAAAGTCATTGTACTCGGTCGAGCGAGTAGACGGGGAGCGGGTCTATCCGGTCGGGCTAGGGTTCTGCCGAGAAGCAAAGCTTTTCACTGCTTGTCATTACCCACCACCCGGATTTCCAATCCAATAGGCTGCAGACTTGTGGTGCAGAAGGGATTTCTCAAGTGATGCGGGATCGAAACGAAAAAATCCAAAATCATGAACGGGGTCACGATACGGAGGATAAACCGGAATCTCCTCGTTATTGAGAAACGTATGCCGGCCACAGACAGGTCGGGATGAACGACATGGCGGTTCGTGAGGATGAGCCGCGTTGCTTATCTACGGTGAAACCGGTAGCTTTAAAGACACTGCGATCTCGAGTATCGAAATTACGAGTGGCGTGATGTTAACACTACCACACCCTTAAAAACCTTGCTTACATGCTGCTCATTTCTCTTCGTTGCAACACTCACTGTCTTTGCTCAACAACTTCCATTGTGGAGAATTTTCTCGAGATTTCTCAAATCCACGACTCAAAGGCACTTAATTGCGTACTTGTATGGTGCTTTGCACCGTCCCCCGATGCGAACAAAGAATGCATGAATGTCTTCCAGTGTCACATGAGAGGGTTACATATACAACTAACTTTGTGAATTATATATAATTGAAGTGTTGTGTCGGCTAAGTAACCTGCCTTTTTCAATTTGTTGTTTCAGGGGAGATACTCTTGGATAGAGCATTTTTTTTGTAAAAATAAAAAATAAAAAATTGTATTTTTAAATATGTATTCAGATTTAATATAAATTTTAATCATAAATGACTTAAATCTCTTAATTTATTTTAAAATATTCAATTTTTATTGCATGGATAGGGGTTCGAGTTCTTAGTATAGGTAGAGGTAAGATGGTCTCTCCTAGATTATGCTCTAGGAAATGGAATAGGTTCATGGATGATACTTGTGTCATCTAGTCTCGTTGGGAGGAGAAATTGGATATATTCCTTGGGCACATCGAATTTGGTTTCTTATTCCATCAAATTCACGATGGAAGTGGAGGTTGATGGTTGCCTCCATTTTCTTGATATCCTTCTCTCAAGGAATGAGGATGGTTCCATTTCTCACTCGGTATTTTCGCAAAAAGACTCACACGAAACGAGTACCTCCATGTTGATTCCCATCATTTTCTTGCTCGGGAAATTTGGGGTCCTTTGTACTTTGGCCACTCGTGAATTTGGTGTCCTTTGTACTTTAGCAACTCGTGCTCTTAGAATCTCGTGATGACGAGTGCCTTGGAACTATAGAAGACCCATCTTCTGGATTTTTTTGAAAGCAATGGTTACAATAGATCTCATGGTCTTAAAGCCTTTCGAAAGGCATATAAAGGGGCTGACTTTGGAAAAATCTACTTAGGCGGCTCTTATTCCGAGGTCCATCTTCCATTTATTAATATTCCTTCTCTTGATCCGTTCAAAGTGGACGAGAATCGGTCCATGGTATTACCGTGGTATTTTCCCATGGCATCATCCCATGGTAATTGTTGTTGGTTTTTCGAGGAAAATAATAAAATAAGGTCCATCAAGCTCCGTAAAAGGGGATAGAAGCTAGGCATTTAAGATCATTATGGTATTATCTATCTTATTGTGTTTGGGTTGAGAACTTAGACCAGTTCTAACATTGATCCCGGGGACGAAACCCTGTGGCGAATTTGTCTAGTGGATCCATCCAAGGTCCATGATTGTGCTTCGGTATTGGTTTTTTTTGTTTAATGAGCGATCAAACATGCCACTACAAAGGCTAATATATTTTTGGTGTGGGAATGTATCTTTGTTCTCGGTTAATAATATAAATAAAGTGCTACATTTCCGGATCCCGTCTATGTTCATGGTTTTTTCTTTGAATGACTTTTTATTTAGAACACTAGAATGTACTAGAAGCCGACTAAATTATTAAGGCTTGGGATCTTACGATAGTATTAGACACGTGCATCTTGCTAGCTCGAGGGTTTCATGCGAGGAAACTTTAGTGGGATTTATTCTCACTCTAGTCAACATCTCCATCTTCGGTGGTATTGTATCACCCTAGTTGGTCTTACTTTTCGAGTGGATTAAAAAGAGAAATTTTGTGTTGTAAAAAGAGTATACGGGGCAAACATTACCTTTGCCAAATTATTGGATCAAGGTTTTTTTGGGTCATATTTGTTCATTCGAGGTTAAGAGGCTGAAATTTAAATCTTCAAGAAATTTTAGCCCTTAGATTTGTCAAGATCTTATTTCATTAACATACTACAAAAAGACGAGAAGCATCACGACGAATGTTTGAGAGGGAGCATTCATGTTGGAAAGGTTGTGGGTGGTAGACTTGTTGAGGAACCTAAGAGACACCCTGCCCTGACCAGGCGAGGAGTAAGGAGTCGAAGCCAATCCCCATATCATTGCGAGAGATCCCGAGCAACAACCTAGAAACCACCGGAACACATTGTTGTCTCAAATATGAGGGGCGTCGGTGTGCAAAGGGAGCGAGGTGCCCTCGAGATGCGAGCGTTGGCCATACTTGCTCTCACGACAATTATGCGAGTATAGGATGAACTAAGAGATGGTTGGGTTGCACGCCATCCACCACACATAACCTACATTCAAATCATCATTGAGCGATAGAGGACCATTGGGCATAGGCGAGTTTCTCCCTGGAGGTTTCTCTAGTTATATATATATATATATATATATATATATATATATATTTATATATTGGATTTTCCACGTTGATCATTTACGGGTTGAGAGATACCGGTTTCAAATTTATTTGCAGGGGACGGAGTTGATTGCTCTAGTTCATGAAAGCTAATGCACTAGATTACATTCGAGGGCCACGAGGCCATATTGTTTTCTGTAGAAGTGTCGGACTCGAGGTGTCTCACGAGGTCTCGTTCGAGATCAAAGATTCCCAATGGAAGTCAATACCATCCACTATTATGCTAGGCGATCAAATAACACATAGATAACGAGAGGGGCCATCTAATGATCTTCCAAATAAGTACGAGTGTTATTGCGAGTCTGTGGGCGAGTTTACGTTCAAATCGATCATATGCCAAGAGGACATGCATTGTGCGAACTATTAAGAAGGCCAAGAGTACATCTTGAATTTACTTATTTCCATGCAGAAAGGGCTTGGTTGTACCATACATTGTAGGTAGATGTCAAGAATTTTGACGTTTAATAGGTCGAGTCAATCCAATTGTGTGTTTACTTGGATCGGGAGAGATTAGTCACATTGCCGGGTAAGACGGGACCACTTATTGGAATAAGTAGGTTGTCGAAAGACCGTATATCCCACGTAGAGTTGATCATATAGGAATGTGGAGTTGGAGGCCCATTTCTCGTTGTACAAAATAAATTGGGGGCCTAGGGTGCCATCCTCTCACTTTGAGGAGGAGTAGAAAGTATATGGGGATTCATAAAGATTATTATCATGGAAATATTATTTAATAATAGTAGAACCAAAATTATGTTATTGCAACATTGACGAGCCACTACCGGAAGAAGCTAATCCAACATTATAGCTTGTGTATAGCCTCTTATGAATAAATGTACCATGATATTTATTCATGTGTATGGGATATTATAAATGTACCCATGATATTTATTCGTGTGTATGGAAGATTCATATCTTTCTTGCAAATATGGTCATTGTTGAAAAGGTTGGAAAGTTAATTGCTAGACAGGAGACATTCCCGAGTTTCTCTTTAGCTAAGTATTGAGATCCATTGATGCCAATTCATAATGTCGTCATTTTATTTTTGGAAGTGTCAAAAGAATCAACATAATGATATATCAATCGATTCTATGGGCTACAATACTTACAGCGGATCAAATATTTGAACAACATACAAATCGAAAGAAAAGAGTAGAACAATAGACCCTTCTCTCGAAAAGTTCCATGTTATCCTTTAGCGACCAAAAGATATCAGGAGTAAGATGTAAAAAGTAAGTGTCTCTTTGATCTTGGATCCAGATTAGCGAGGTACAAAGTCAAAATATGTTCTTCTACAACTAGAAACTTTAAATATGGCTTTGAGCTTGATAGAGTAATTAGAATGGGAAGGTTCAAGTTTGGCCTTGAAGCCATCCATGCTTTCTTTGATACAACCTAGGTTCTTGGAGCATTCTTGTGAAAAGGTTAGACTCACGGTTGCCTCTTGTCTCGGTAAAATCATAGCCTTAATAGCACCGCTATTTCCCTACAATTATGACATCACGAGGAGGACTTTTATGGTAATGGTAAAAGCACTCCAAGGGTTGGACAACACCACCCTTATTATTTTTTTTCAAAAGCACACAATTTTGTAACGCATGGAGAAATTCAGATTTGGTATACTTATGCTAGATCTAGAGTGTGATGACTTATTCCTTCGAGATGCTCCAAAGTATTTCTGCGGTGGAATCACAACATATCATCCAAACTTCATCAAAACATACATGCAAAATATCATGTCTCCGATCTTAGGAGAAGATAGGGCCATATGTGAACAATTGAGATCCAAATTGTTGCCCATTTCGAGGAAATAGCTAATTATATCACATTGTTTCTTATGAACTAGTTGATGGGTTGATTAAAACGAGCATCAAACTACTTAGAAATAAGTTAACCAAGAAGGAACTAACAAATATTGGTGGAGACAACAAGAATTAACTAAGGAGGAAAGGCTTATGCTTTATACTGCAAGGGACTTTGGGCCCTTAACCATTCTCGTCCGGAGTGATAAGAAGAAGGAAACAAAAAATAGAACAAGAGTATATTACTTCAAATGATGGGGGAGTATTTTGTGGTCGAGGTCTATTGACGTTCAATATGGTAAGCAACATCATGACATTATTCGGGGAGGCTTGCAGGGATGACAAGAATTTGGAAGTGCATGAGGAAATTCTACCTAATGGCATTGATGAGCTAGACTCCTATACAATTGAGCTCGTAGATCCCCAAGGGGAATATCCATAAATAATATGAACAATCAAGTATAGATAAAAGTACACCAATGCATATATGTTTGATAGTTGAAAGGGATGAACATATTGTCTCCACTGGATGGAGGAGACTAGGGAGATTTGAGTGAGGATCCAGACCATAGTGAACCGACATTATTAGTATGATCACGAGGAGAAACATGACAAACATAATGTGCAAAATGAACCATTCCTAGAGAGTTGATCAAAGGCTCAAGCTAAAGGCTGGTGGTCGTGGGGCATATGGTGCGATCAAATGTAGAGACATTCGACGAGGGAACTAGAATTACTAGTGAAATATTTTCGAGGGAAAGGATCATACATTTCAAGATAGATCTTATGTTATTGAAGCAAAGGATACGGGACGGTCTAAGGCATCGTCTTATGGGAGAACAGAAAAATTGAGGAACTCATAGCGGTATGTGTCAAATCATTGACCAAGTTGTCTAGTATTGCGGAACAACTCAAGTCCCTCACAAGGCCGCATGAGGAGTACAATTGGGAGTTCCATAGAAGCGCTCTATAGGAATAAATAGATAAGGCTTGCAACACCAACAACCCACCTTTATACATTGAGAAGAGTGGGGCAGAGTTCTCCAAATACATCATGTTGGGTAACCAAATAGAGTAGCATGTATCGAGCGTTGAACAATATCAACATAGTAGATTTGCGAGATATTCATTCTTTCCCAAGTATGGATTGGCAAGAGATTATGAGTTGGTATTCTATTGATGGTTTGATTATTTGGAGGATACCCATAGCAAGGGAAAACTACAGTGGGACCATTTGGATGCGAGCAATGATGGAGAGTTGAAATGGTACCATAACCTATAGGTCCATGGATTGAGGTGGCATTGGGATCCAAGAGAATCCATTGGGGATAGGATTTGACAAAGGATTGTTTGGGATCTAGGTAAATATATTGATGGAAGGATTGGTCAGAGGATTCTTTGGGATCTAGGTATCGAAGTATCCATTGAGGACCATTCAACATGGAGGGTTGGAACAATACCTCAAGTTGTACGGGTCCTAGAATCAATGTATAAATGCCTCTTTTATGGATAGAGGTGGATTGTTTGAGGACAAGCAATCTTTGGGCGGGAGGATTTGTAATATTCCTTCTCTTGATCTAGTCAAAGTGGATGGAATCGGTCCATGGTATTACCGTGCTATTTTGCCATGGTATCGGCCCATGGTAATTATTGTTGGTTTCTGAGGAAAATAATAAAATAAGTTCCATCAAGCCTATAAAAATGGGATAGAAGCTAGAATTTATGATCATTACGATATTATCTATCTTATTCGGTTAGGGGTTGGGAACTTGGCTCTAGCAGTTCTAGCATTGATCTCGGGACGAAAACCTGTCACGGTGAATTTGTCCGGTGGATCCATCCGGGGTCCACGATTGTGCTTTAGTATTGGGTTTTTTGTTTAATGAGAAGCCGAGCATGCCACTGAAAAGGCTAAGATATTTTTGGTGTGGGCATGTATCTTTGTTTTCATTTAATAATATATATAAAAGGCTGCATTTCGAGATCCCATCTATGTTCATGGCTTTTACTAAGTGAATTTTTATTGAGAACACTAGAATGTGCTAGATATGACTAAATTATTAAGGTTTTGGATGTTAAATTATTATGAGGGGCATCGACGTACAAAATGGGTATCGAGGCCGAGGGTCTTGAGGTCGAGAATCGTGGAGCATGGTGGGTTTTAATGTCCCATGTCCGGATAGGGGCCCGCTGACCACGTGTCCGGGGTTTGTGTAATGAGGGGGTGCGCATGAGGGGTCCCCACCCTCGAGATGCTATGGTGGGCCTTAAGACCCCACCCTTATCGCCCTTGGATGTTGCACTCACTAGCGGTTTGGGTTTTTGGTGTAGTGGTTGGCATGCAACCCGGCCATCGCTTAGTTCATCCCACGGTCGGATAATCGTGCAGCGAGAGTAGTGCGACCAATGCTCAAATCGAGGGAATCCTGCTCCCTTTTGCAAGCTAATGCTCCTCATGATCGGAGTTAACAACGCATTCCGGTGGTTGCTAAGCTTCTCACGAGGATCTCTGCGGTGATACGGGATCGGCTCACGGCTTCTTACTCCTATCTTGGTCAATGGGTGTCGCTCGGGTTCCTCGGCAGAGTTCACCACCCGTAGCCTTTCCAACATGAATGCTCCCTCTCAAACATTGGTGTGGGCATGTATCTTTGTTTTCGATTAATAATATAAATAAAAGGTTGCATTTCGAGATCCCGTCTATGTTCATGGTTTTTACTGAATGTAATTTTATTGAGAACATTAGAATGTGCTAGATGTGACTAAATTATTAAGGTTTGAGATCTTACATTTATCCAGGGGACAATGGACAAAATTTCCTGTGACCATAGAAGAAATAACATCTCTGCTTCTTTCAAACCTATTTGCACTATTATAAATTCTCTTGGGTCTATTAAAGACCCTATCGACCCTAAGGACATAAAAGGGGTTTACACGATTCCTTGTTCATGTGCAATTCCCTATATTGGACTGGGTCAATCCATTAGGTAGACAATCCGGGAGCATGCTGCGGATATTAGACACAAGCGACCTAGTACCTTAGCCCTTGATGAGCATGTGGAAAAATCCTGTCATCGTGTTTGCATTGAAGACTCCAAAGTTGTTGCTAAAGTAGATCATTTCCACCATAGAAAATTAATGGAGGCGATAGAAATTGAACATGCTAAGAACCTCAACCGTGATGATGGTTGGAAATTAAGTAAGAGCTACACCCCAACTCTCGCTTGGTATATATATATATATATATATATATATATATATATATATATATGTATGTATGTATGTATGTATGTATGTATGTATGTATGTATGTATGTATGTATGTATGTATTAAATTAGTTATTTATTTATTTTCTTTAACTAAGTGGTTAATTAATTAATTAATTAATTAATTTGATTTATTTATTTACTTATTTTTGTTTTTATTTATTTATTTATCCTCATTTTATTGTTACGCATTTGTTTATTTATCTATATATATCAACCCTCTCTACTATATTTAATTGAGTAATAATTTATATAAAAATTTCTTAGCTTTTTTTAAATTTGTCAACCCATTTTTAATCAAAAATTTAATTTAATTTATTTATTATTTATTTGAATTCTTACTAACCCTTTTCTAGGAAAAATTTCTTAACCCCCCTTCTAATAAAAAAATTAATTTAATTAATTTATTTCTATTTTTATTAATTGATTATATAATTAATTGATTTATTTTATTTACTTACTTACTTTATTTATTTTCATTTTTATTTATTAAATTAAAATGTTTAACTATCCCTATTATATTTAATTAATAAAAAATTATTAACCTTTTTAATAAAAAATATTAACCCATTTTAAAATAAATTTAATTAATTATTATTTAATTTGAATTCTTAACTAATCCACTTTTTATAAAAAAAATTAATGACCCCTTTTAATAAAAAAATTTAATTTGAATTCTTAACTAACTTTCTAACAACTAGTTTTTAACAACTAGTTTGTACCAGCTATTTCTGGGCAACGATGAATAACCTCTATTTATTCGTCAAGATCTATTAGTTTCTCCACCTTGCCACGAGGATGAATCATATTAGTTGGTTCCAAATGTCGACCTAATCCTAATGATGTGATTAATCTAAAAGACATTTTATCTACATTATGGATCACAAAGGTCTTAGATCTAACATATGTAAAACAATTTTAAATGTTGGTTCATTTAAAACTAGCATTTGCACCAAGAGGTGCAAAGGAATGTCGAAGGAACGTTGATAAGAGTCGAATGTGGAAGCAATAATAATGGGAAATAAATGGACAATGAAATACCAGCAATATTTGAGTTTCTATATATCTTCCAAACAATGTAGCAAGCGGTTAAATTTAAGAAGAATGTTACACTAAGGTAAATGTCCTAGAGTAATGACAATCCTTGCCATGTTCATAGCAGAGGAGTTCAATTTATTTGGGGTTTTTAAAATGACATGAAATAAATTTTTAAACCCAAAAATTATGAGGTATCTATTAGATAAAGGTATTTGCCTAGGGAAATATTGAGCTAGCCACTATGACTTAGGAGCTAGCTAAAATCTCTTATAAGATTATGAATCAAGAGCTAGGACACATTTAGTGAGGTGACTCATGCTAATATTTTTAAAAAGCCAAGTGATTGATGCCAACACTTTTCAAATGGAAGAGTATGTTAGACTAGTGCCCTTTGCCCACTTTAGACTAAGAAATATATTTCACACATTTTTTGGTGCTTAAAGGCAAACACCTTTACCAAAAGCTTATAATGGAAGAGTATGTTAGAATATTTCCCTTGGCCCACTTTAGGGTAAAGAATTTGTATCTCACACCATTATGTCATTTAAGGCTATTACCTTTAGAAAAATATTATAATCTTCTAGGACACATTAGTTATGTGACTAATGCCAACCTTTGATGGTGAATTGAACTAAAATTGAAATGGGAAAGGATGGATACCAACTTGAATGGCATTGTCAACAAACCATCCAACTCTATCTAGTCATCAAAATTGTTGATTTCCTCTTTGGATGACTACATCTGTTAAACTAATACTTGGGAAGAAGCTATGGGCAGCTTTGGAAATGTCAAACCATAACTCAATTACTAATACTTTTCACACACTTTCTTACCTCACTTTTACTTTTGGAATATTTTTCCGAATTTGTTCGGTTATCTCCCATTAACTTTAAACCTACTCATTTTATTTTTTTCACATTTTGGATATTATATTTATTAAATCTCATTTCTTTTTTTTCTAAAAATTAATTTTGAATATTGATATTTCTATTTTATATTAATTTTAATATTATTTTATATTAATAAATAAAGTTTTTTAATAAATTAATATATTTCATTTGAAAAATAAAAACCTAATTCATTTAAAAAAAATTATTGCTTCACAACAATAACAATTATTTTAATTATGTTAAATAAAATGTAAGACTCATAAAATATTTCCATGGTTCTACATAGAATAATTAAATATGTACTTATAGTTATGTAATAAAGAATGACATTTAATGGTACATATTCATAAAAAAAATTACTCTTTATATTTTCCTACATATTTCCAATGTTTACTTATGTGCAAAGCATTTATTTCTCTCCCTTTCTTCACAAGTGCAATTATAATATATAGTGATGACATTTGTTGTGCGTAATGGTAATTCTTCACTTCATTAGTGTTCACCTCTATTTAACATAAAATAGAGTAATCATGATGATATTAGTGCAAGAGACCCTCTACAAATTTTAAAAAATAAAATATTACCAAGGTATCTTCAGCATTAGAGAGAATGAAATAATTAACCCATTGTGTGACTCGAATAGAAAAATATTTTAATTTAATTCAAATATTATTGAAAATTTGGAATCGTCAAAAGAAATTGAAAAAAAAATCAAGACAAAATTCTCACATTAGAATGAGAATATCAAAAAAAAAATTAAAAAAAATTTACACTCAATGCCTTAAAATTATAAAATTCCTCAAACTATTATAGTTTTCATATAATTATGAATATCTACCAAGTCCTACATTATTGAAACGCTAGTAGCAGCAATTCTAACGAGGTAATTGATTCAAAGGCATGTCAAATACCTCTCCCGAGAAGCATAATATGCTCTTAAATTAAGCTATGATATTTGATTCTACACAGGGATCCTCACGTAATATAAAACAAATAGGTTCCGTATCATCATTAACATATAATATAAAACAAATAGGTTTTGTAACATCATTAACAAGATTCAATACAAATAAAAACAACAATTATCTTGAATAGTTGTGACAACATCATGTCAAGCAACACATGAAAGTGGAATTTCACAATGACATTCCAAGAAAAACTATAATAGAAAACCACCATTGTACTTGCAAATACATGAACATACTTGAAAAACGCATGAATTTTGCATCCTACACTAAAATTCCAAGAAAAAACTACAACGAGTAAACCACCATTGTGCTTTTGAATACATGCACAGATTTATAAACAACTTTTAACAAATTTGCAAACAGACTTTCAACAAATCTTCTAATACAATTCGGTAATGAAAAGATGTCGCCAATGTTCCTAGCAAAGTCATCATCATCATCTTATAGATAGTATTCATTTTCTTGCTCATATTCATTCATTTCTCACTCTTGATTGTCCTCATGCTCGCATGATCCAAATCATATTGTTCATGGTCAACATATTCATATTCATCGTTGTGAACAACACCATTCATTATTGCATCTTCTTGGTTATCCATTACAACGAGGTTTTTCTCCGTTTGATAAGGCTAATGGTTTGTCCTTGGTCATCCATTACAACGAGGTTTTGCTCCATTTAAAAAGGCTAATGGTTTGTCCTCTATAAGAGTATCAACATCATTGGATGTTTGACTTTAATCCACTCGAGTATTAAAAATAGGTAGTTCGGACGTATAACTAACACCCATTGGAAGTTCTCCCTCTTCAACCATTATTTTTTTAGGTGGTGGAAAGACATAATTTCCCTTGCTCAAATTGAATACTTGATCCAAGACGAAATATCCTTCATATCTGTCCACAAAAAGGTATGCAATAAGATGCGGCACACGGCTTAAAGAGGGAGGAAATTCGTCCCTTCTGTCTCGGCCTCAAAATTCGAATGATGCCATAGAATTAGTGCCTCGAAACTTTGCATTAACCACAAAAACTTGTGCCATAGGCGGTTTGTATTAGCCACGGAAAAAAATATGCCTCGAATTTTGAACAACACTTGGTTTCCTTAGTCCACAAGAGCAAGGATAGAATATGAGATATATTCTTATTTTTTTCGGCCTCCAAGTGTCCTTGATTTCTTTGCATAGAACGAGAGATGATAAGATGATTTTTGTGTTCCTTTAAGGCATATGATTATGCTACTTATAGCCTACCAATCATGGGCAAGCCAACATGTCACTTGGAGTGCCAACTTGGTCATATTGGGGACACAATTTACTCTTTAAAAAATTAAATTTTCTTCTTTTGCAAAGGCTATGAAGAACACGCATTTTATAATTTTCTTTTGACAAAACAATAAATAAATTTTATTTTACAACTTTCTCGCCCTCTAAATTGTAAACTAGTGTTTACAACATGAAGAACATCAAGTCAATTTTTTTCACTATAAATACCCCTGCTAGAAAAAGCAGTAACAAGGATAATAGTTAGGAAAATGGGTTAACACAATCCCATACTTGAAGAAAAAATTTGGTTAGGGAATCTAAACTAAAGGCTTTGTAATTGTTCTGTTATAGTTTTGGCTAGTGTTCCAAATCTAATAATAAGCCTATATTCTAGGAAATTCATCATTACCTCTTCAGTTTCCTTCTTATTTGGCATATCTTAGACCCATTTTGTCAAATAATCGATGGTGTTTACACTACAAGAAAAAATTCACATTGGTGAGGGGCGAAAATGGTCACCATAAGCTCATCGGTGAGGGTCAAAAAGAGCCTTCGTCACCAAAAACTAAACGTCACCAAAGGTGGCGTCACCGAAAGTATAGGTGTTGTAGTGACATTCAAGGTCCATCACCAATAATGATTTATAGTGACGAATAGTGACCGTCACCATTTCATATGAGCAATGGTGACGGACAATAGCCTCCATCACCAAAAAATTGAACGTCACCAAAGGTGGCATCGCCGAAAGTATAGGTGTTGTGGTGACATTCACAATCCGTCACCAATAATGATTTATAGTGACGGATAGTGACCAGTCACCATTTCATATGGGCAATGGTGACGGACAAATAGCCTCTGTCACCAAAAACTGAGACGTCACCAAAGGTGGCATCGCCCGAAAGTATGTGTTGTGGTGACATTCAAGGTCCGTCACAAATATTGATTATAATGACGGATAGTGACCGTCACCATTTCATATGAACAACAACGATTTTTTTGTGATGGACCTTTCATGGCCGTCACTATTGGTGCATATATATGGCGACGTTCATTGACGATCACCATAAACTCATTGGTGACATCAAGGTCCATCACGAATAATGACTATAATGACAAACAGTGACCCTCACCATTTCATATCAACAACAACGATTTATGGTGACGGACCTTTAATGGTCGTCATTATTGATGTGTACATATGGTGGTGTTCGTTGACCGTCACCATTTCATATTTTGGTGAGGGTCGAAAAAATGTCACCATAAGCTTATTGGTGATGGTCAAAAAGAGCATCCAGTCACCAAAAATTGATCTTCGCCATTCCCTATATATGAATATCGGGGCACGATGGAATCGAACCACCAACCTCTCGCTTTGTAAAGCAAGTGCTCTTCCATTGAGCTAGCACCCTTTAAAGAATTAGACTTTTTAAAAAATTATATCTTGAAACTTCATAGATTGTAAATTCTACAACTTTCAATAAATTAAAGTCTCGACAATCTTTTACTAAACAAACAAAACACCATCGACATTGGAGGTCCCTACCTAATGGTTATGAAAGTTATGAAAAGTAGGTGAAGGGAAGAATTAGACTTTTAAAAAATGTATACATGGACTACTACCACAAGAATCCCCCAAGAGAGATCCAATGGGAGAATCTCTTGAATCAGATTCAATGGAAAATGAAGGACTAGATGAAAGAGAAAGGCCTCGAGCAGGGATGGGGAATCCACCACCTCGAGTCAAGGAATAGAAGAGGTCCTCGGAAATTCTTACAACACTTTGAAATAGAGCTAAGGGTAGAATATCTACTTAAGATCTACTTATGAAGATTGCTTATGTAAAATAACTCAAATAGACAAGCAAATCCACAATTATAAAGTGATTATTTAGTATTTCAATCATTAATTCCGGGCCAAAAACCTAAATAACCTAAAACACTCAAATATCCTAAAACAATGTGTGAAATAAAGACAAAGAAAAAAAATAATATGTTCTCGAACAATAATACAAAACAAAGACAAAGAGAATACAAAACACATCCAACATTTTGAAGTATTTGACTTGTCTTCATGAACATGCGTCACTTAGCAAATACAATGTAGCAATACCTTCCCCACAAAAGAGAAGACATGTCGGAATAGTATGTTTGACACAAAACAATCATAAAGATGCCACAATAGCTACTCCATTCAACACATGCACAAGCAATACAACTTAGATGTTGATGGCAAAGTGTGGGATAGAAACAAATATCCTAGATGCTAGTTGTCTCACAACAATTAATTCAGATTTTATATATTGGTATGATGTTGTGGTGAAGTTCCCATTTTCTAACCAAAAGAAAAAAGTAATAGATCAACATAACATACACTTCCAACATGTAACCTAGCCAATGGCTTCATCATATGCCTCATGCCGGGGATTGGATTTTGCATACTAGACCCAGCGATAGTTAAGTTCTAAATTTCAACTCCGATTATTTCAAACAGCGTATGAGCAGCGATAGAGAAGTCCTATAATAGAACTTCCATCACATTATAGTGATTTTGTTGTAGCATTTGTTTTAGTTTTTAGGGCTCATGTTTCAAACAATTTTAACATGGTTTTAAGGTTCCAAAAATATCATGGGAAAGTCTCCCTTATTGCGGTATTTGCGTATTTGGTGGTAGCCTCCATGAATAGTTTGACATCAATAATCTTGTTATAATACAACCGTTTTTAGTAGCATGTTGTCATCCTCCATGGTCTCCAAACAAAGCAAACAAATCACCATCCAAGCATAAATATAACTCAGCATATAAGATCAAATTTCGCTGGGGACGATGTGAGGTCATATAACATACTCTTGTAGGATTATGAGGCAATATGAAGATGATATATAGAAGAAAATGACCGCAGATTCGATGGCGGCATGTGAAGAGCCCTAAATAGAAGATACAACGAGTGGATATATCCTTTGATTGGTGGTTCTCTCGGAACCCAATATTGTTGGTCTTTCCAATGGTTGATACCTCCAACTATGGTAAATTTTCACCAACAAATAGAACTAGGGTTAATGACAAACGACGATTATGGCTCTAATACCAATGTTTGGACAGATAAGGCGGCATGAAAACAAGTATAGAAATACGAGTGCAATCAACAAATGTTTCCAACAATGATGTGGGGTTTTTTGGAAGCTTGTTGTGGGATAATTTGAGGGATTTTGGGACAACTTTTCGACCTTGTGAAAAACAATAATCTTTATTACTTGTTTGTGACTACATCTAAGGTCATTGTAAGCAAATTATAGCGAACAATAAAACTCTAAATACCCATCAATCGAGCAGTTCATCTTTCCTTCAGCGGGAACCAATTTAAATCTTCATGTGTCTTCACCTTACGTAAATTTTGTAGGAGAAATGGTGGCGGTAAAAAATATCATAAGGGTTGTTAATATGTAGTGAAATTATTTTTTTTTAAACCCTTGGAAACATACAACAAACCCTTGAACAAAGGCACTAGAACCTTTGTGAAATCCTTAGGTAGCATTTGAATTGGACATCAGTATGTCATTATAAACATTGGAGTGCTTTCGGTATTCGGAGGAGCATTTCAAGAGCCCTTTTCATATCTTACTTGGAGTGGTTTTTGGATATACCTCTCATTGTTGGGTGTTCCTAGATTAGATCCTAGCAATCTAAAGCATGTATCATATCCTAGTAATCGTTGGGTGTTCCTAGTAACTTGTTGGTTGTATCGAGATCCTAGAACAACAGGTGTTCCTCTCGACAACATACATTCCTTAATTCATAGAGAACTAACGTGAGGAAAAGAGAGACTTGAACCACATGTATATGCATAACCTTATCTTTGACTGTTAGCTTGAGTACAACAAATTTGATAGGTCCAGCCTCCTCATCTTAGATATTATCTAGGCTTTACTCGGACGATAATGCAATTGATAAATGGGTTTCAAGCCCGACCAATAGTTTACACCCAAAACCACAATTTGAACTTAGTTCAGGGCTAGCAATGGCAAAATTGGATCTTCTAATCATCCAAAAGGTTATAGAATTTCAACATTCTCAATCGCCCTCATGGCAGGGAAAAGTCAATCCTTTGAGTGTAGGAACCTCCTTTTTTTTATAAAAAGGCAAGGCTATAAAGGTGAGAAAATTACTTGGTTATATAGGTGGTAGAAAGGTCGGAAAGGAATTTGGCAAAATTTCAACTTTAGAAATGGCATCCACAAAACCATGTTGCATTAGTTTAGGTCCTTCAATCTACAAACAACAAAAATGCATCGCTCTAGGGTTTTTTCAAGATGTTGAATCCATATATGTGAGTCAAAATTCCATTTTAAATAACAAAATTAAGATTTGGCCAAAAACAAATTTTAGCGGTAATAAGACAAAAACTCAAAAAATGTAACATGTTTAGATTCCAAAGATTACATTTTTTGGTAGCCACATGCATGGGTTGTCTATAGTTACACACAATCCATGTTATGTCTTACACCATGACCTTATCTTAAGGCATGAGACACACCCTAGTCTAGTATTGACTCATGTGAGTCTCTCTATATATATCATTGAACGTTACGCTTTAGCTTATCCATCCATCCCTTAATCGGTCAATCAATCGATGATGGTGAAAGTGTCATCCATTCTCTTGCATTTTTAGTGCATTCAGGGTTTTCATTCACCTCCCACAAATTCCATGCTAGCGAGTCAAGGGCACAAATGGGAATTGAATCCAAGAAATTTGGAAGGGAAAGGCAAGTTGGCTCATTATGGTCATCCCTACAAAAAGATCAATGCCCAAGTTTCTTTCCAACTTCGCGGAGGCGGTATGTGTATAAATCTCAACCCAAAGGCGGGGAGCTACCCTCATCTCCCTCGCTCTCCTTGATGCTAAAGGTAATCATCCCTAAACCCTACCCTTCAGCGCTTTACCATCATTTACTCGGAGGAGACAGCTCATTAAGTATTGATATTTATGCATTCGGGCCATCTACAGGATGTACTTCTTGGCTATGACAATATTGCCTCATACGTAGCATGTATTTGCATTTCCTTTGGAAATTAGTACGCCATCATATGCTAGAATTTTAAGATAAATTTACAGTTTCACTCACATGCGAAATGGATCTCAAATGTATGTGTTACCATGGGGAATATGAGATTGTTTATTAACACGAACATGAGCTCAGTAGACCTTACTTTGGGTGCCTTGGTGGGTCGCTAGTCAAACGTAGTCAAAGATGGAGAATTCACTAAATGGGAAAACATATCAGCTGCCCTAAGAATGATGGCAACAACACACTCCATGGTGAAAATCGCCTCTTTCTATACCCGCATGCATGTTTTATCCAGCTAAACTAGAGCCCTATAACGACCACTACTCGGGAAATAAAATCTCTCTTTTTACAGATGTGTATGTGTTTGTTTGTGGAGGTCTAGAGCACTACTATTTTAGGTAACATATGTGTAGTTTGGTGATCGCGAATGAATGGGGAGGGTCGAGAGGCTTTGACATTGTCCCTGTGGGAAGTGAAGGAGCGAGAGAGTCTTTGACATGAAGAATTTTCATATGACGAAAAAGACTCTTTGAGCCACGAAAGGAGGGATCTAACATAATTTTGTTGATCCCCTACAACTATCAAGTGTTCGGCGAAAGGAGGTGTTAAACAGTGCTGCACTACAGCGAGAAGATACAAGAAGTACCGCTATATTGTATGGTGTTCCTATCAAGTGCTAAGGCCAGCACTTAACCATAAAATTGCATGCGGTAGTTAAATTGGTTTAAATAAATGCCAAAAATGATGCACGGAGTTGGCTCAAATCGGTATGTCGGCTCCTTAATCAAAAGATAAGTACTTCAGGTTCATACACAAAACAACTATAAATAACTAGTCATGCTCATCATTTTGGAATGAAAATTTCGGTGAAAAATACGGTGAGAATTTCCGAGATAAAACAAGGAGGCAAGGAGATTAAAAGGAGATCATAACTACAACGTTTTGGGCTAGGATACATCTCTTGTAGACCTATATATACTGTGAGAAATAAATTTTTTGGAGTCTGAATTCGGAGCACATTTCGGCCCTATCAAAGAACTGAAATTTCGGCCCTCACTGACTGTAACTCGGCCTTTACAAAAGCTCGGACCTAGGACTCTTCTCCTAAGCTCGGACCCTTCTAATTTGGACTCGTGGTGAAATATGTGACCTTGCAGCGATCTTGCAATGCGGATCTATAGTGGCGAGTTTGAAGACAAATTCAAACCCACAGATCTCTGTTTGGAATAAAATTATGAGAAGTCTTCAGAGCGAATGATGTTGAGTTTATTTTACAGAGTGAATATATCTAGCAGACATATTGAAGAACATACTATTTCACATGACGTCCGTTTGACTTTGTTCAAGCATCGTTGAACGCGCTCAAATGAGCTCTTCGACATGAAACCTTTGCATCAACTTTTTGAAGATATAAGTTTTTCAAGTTTTGTAAAATCCATTTGGATCATAAAAATCTGAATTGTGCTTTCAATTCGGTAGATGCACGTAATATCTGGTAGGAAATAATTAGTCGGAGTTGGATTAGAAAATTCTAATACATTCAAGCGTAGTTGATTAGAAAAATTGTGATGGAAGTTAATGTGAAAAGATTTTTTTCCCTAATTTTTGGTCATTTTTGTCCACGATACAAAAGAACACTCTCTTTTTCATGTCATTTTCTTTAGAGTTTTGATGACAAAGGACAATATTCCATTATGCTATGAATCCTGTCTAGTAATCTGGACATGGTTGGAAGGTCTTGTTGTTTCGAATGCTTGATTATTTCTTGAATAAACACCATGGAATCTCCAATTACCACCAATTTTTTTGACCCGCTTCTTACACACAACATAGGACCTTAAAACAATGCTAGGGTTTTAGTGTGATTTTAAGATGTCTCTCCCAATCCCGGCATAAGTAAATTATTGTGGTCCTCTGAGGTTGTAAATAGCCACCCACACACTCGCCACTCCTAAGTCACTATGGTGACTTTATTGCACATCAAACTTTATATTCTAGCACTCTTGTATGTCCCACGAGACTCTAAGTGATAACATTCAAGTGACCATCCTTTTGGAAACGAATCGATGGCTTTTTAAATTTTTAAAAGCTTAGTAAGAATTTCTTTTAGTGTCAAAGTCCAGTACTTTCCGTCTTAATAATCTACTATGGGTGAAATGTTTTGCCATTTTTCATGACCTTGTTATGAGCAACACTTTACATATTGTATGTTGTCTACGATTTGGAAAGGAAGTCGGTGTTGAAATAAAAAGGACACCGAAAATGGAATTTTTTAAGAGACCACTTTCAAGCTTTGGGCATATATGGGACAATATTCCATTATGCTATGATTCATTTATAAGTTTTAATCCTAGTGATAGAGACCCCTTAGTCTCATTTAAACTAGCATGTTAGAAACTTAGGATATAATATGAATAAGAGCATTTTAATCAGAATTTATAGCAAACTAACTGCTTTTTCCTTCCGATGCAGACCCATGAGAAAATTATCGCTTTTATATCTCGATGAAGGAAGCTCTTGTCGTGTACATACTCAATCTTCGAATCGACATCCACAATGAGAGCCAAATCTTAGTCATTTAGTTCATGGTATTAATCCCACCACACGATAGGATTTCAGAATATTTAATATTTCAATCAATGGACTTTGCAATTATCAACTAACCCGGTGAAAACATTTTACAATGAAAAAAGGAATGCAGCGTAGTGTTTTTAACTCGTATTAAAAGAGCTCAAGGAAAAGAAATACCCACTAGGCGATCACGACAAAGCATCAATGCGAGTCTTCAAGGAAAGATTTCTATTACAGTAATTAAATAAGTCTTCAAGACTTGGCCCAAGAAGATCAAGGACCATGGCATTGTAATCACCTTCTACACCAAACCATCTTACATTTGGGATAACACCTGTCTGATTCAAACGAGTGTGATTAAAATATATTTAACCAAAATTAAGTTAGACATAACGTAAAAAACAAAACTTAATATAACAACCACCCCTTGTGATAACATTGAAGAGTTGGAAAAATTGAGAAGCGGTATGTTCACCTACAGTTCCTCCTCCTTGGAGTATTGCAAACTTTGGACTCATACAACGGTAGAGGATGTTTAGTTTTCACACTTTCTGTTTGATAAAAAAGATCATTAGATAAATACAATAATGAAAAATGTGCATGTTATAAAAGGAATAAGGATCACATCGAGATATTAAGTTTTCTTGTACATTACATTACAAATACGAATCATAAAAGAAAAAATACTTGACAAAAGCTGGAAAGAATAGTAAAAATAATAGTTGAATTTCTTGGTGTGAAATATAAGAATGGGCAAACACATGAATGATTTGCGGAAAGCAGCGGGTGCATATTAAGATCCTGAATCTTCTTTGACAAACTTTAGACGGTTTCACAATTATTTTAGCTATTCCCTAAATGAAGTCCAATGTTAATTACCTTTTATGGTTCACATATAAGTACGCAAAAACTTTCTATCTCAAAAAAGAAATTCACTTTTCAGTTTTAACTTTCACCTAAACTGCGCGGAAGCACATTGCCGAGTTTTCTTCATTTCTTAATATATTTTTGTGCTCTCAAGTTCCATGTGGGTATAGACAAATGAGTAGTAGTTCCATAGCTCTTAGTCCGGACAACATGCTACTTCATTTTGTGCGGCATCAAGCAATCAATTTTAGGTCCATTTCGGGGATACTATAAATTCCATACGCATCTTGATAATTTTAAAAGACTTGTATGATAAATGTTTAATGCAAGATCTGTTGAAGGAATTCTGGGATATGAATCTTAGACAAATACAAGACAAGGGAAATAAAGAACAAGATGATAAATTTGATGTGGTGCCACCAACATATGAATGAAGAAAATAACTTATACAAATAAACTGAATAAAAAAGGCTAAAGGCAAGATTTTTGGAGTTTGAGATCTATTCGGCTGACTGGCCCATAATTCACGTTTTTCAATGAATTTTCAAGTAAAGAAATGACCATCAAAGTTTAATGCCAACTTCCTCATTTGTCAAAATATTGGTCCTCTGAAAATAAAAACAGATAGAATGTCAAAACAGAAAACAGATAACAAGCATCATAATCAATTCCAGGCCATGCACAATGTGATAAAAGAAAATTTTTTCTTTTTCCTTGCAGTGGAGGATATGTTGTTTTAAAAAGTGAATGTTTTATCAAATAACCTAGGTCACACGAGATCCCCTTCCCATATAAACAAGGAGAGTGAGCAAGTCCAATTCTGCAAATGAGCTCACACTTGTACATGTATGTATGGCTGACTTTTCTTCCAGGCATGTAAAGGCAAACAAATGAGCTTCTACCATTCATCCCTACTACAGAGCATAATCATGTATCCCCCGGTCACTCAGCAAAATCGTGAAATAACGGGCGGATAAAGTGCAACCATCGAAAATTTACAAGCTAAACTGATGCTCAACCTCCAAAGTCGGGGTGAGAAGGTGGGTTATATTTGAATCTAGGGCTTAACTAGACTTAAAATGAAAAGTATGCTTTCGGTTCCAACATCAAGAGTATCTACATCTTTGGCAATCGGGATGAGAAGCGCATGGCAAGCTTCGGCTTTGCGGCTACGATCAGAAAATACAAACATAAAACGCGTTCTATGGACATGGCAACAATCCAGGATCCCATGGAAATGCCACGATTGTCACGACGCGAGAAAAGTTTTTTGGAAAACCACCAATATACACACTCAAAATGATAGAAGAACAATCTATTCTCATTAGACTGATGTAGATATCCCCATCAATATTAAAAAAATGCATCCAAGCATACATAAAATGATAATGAATCAAAAATCTATACACACCCATTAAAATGCATCCAAGTATACAATGACCTTGATTACATTTCAAATCAAATTGGGTGTGCCTAAACAAAAAAAGAACTTACCAAGGTATATTTCCCCGAATGAACCACTCGCAATTTTTCTCGATCTGTATTTTTCACTTTGGCTCCATGTTTGGCTCAAGAGATAATGTAATAATCTATTGATGTTCTGTTATATCGAACTATACTAAAGCCTCTAATTCCAATCCGATCCGAACCCAATTAAAATGCTCCTCATTTTATCTTTTCTCCAGCTTGGTCCTTTCACGTATCGGCATGGTCCATAATCTATGAAATCATACATTGCCCAGCATCTCGATCAATGTAGTGCATGGTTTGAGCTCGGACACAAAGAAAAATCATATACCCACATACTAAAATCAGCAACCCACTAGGGTAAACACATTTTTTAGGCTCATATAGAACCATTTTCAAAGATGCCCACATCAGCTTTCAGTGGTTATTGCATGATTCTTATTCCAAAAATGCCTAAAACAAAACACACCTGAAATTCCCACTAGACATCAATGAAGCATGTTGCAATATAAGATTCCAATCATCAAGCCCGTCGACCTTATCATTCCTATTGTAATTATTATGATATTTGCATCTCAGGCTTCATTTCAGTAAGCCTCAATGGACCCAGAGTGGGGCTATTCGATCTTCCATGTCCTTGCTCTTTCTACGGTACAGGCTGGCAGGGTCTATCTGACCTAACTATGATAGTGGGTTCATAGTTTGTGATTTTCTATACGTCTGAATATTCCTACCTTGATAGACAACTCCAATTTTGAAGGTTAGTTTAATGGGTCGGTTTCTCTCTTAAAGCTTGTTTTGTTATTGAAATGTTACGAGTTCAATTCTCTCGATAGTCTCGAGATCGTAACGAGGAAAGTGATCTTTTTGAGTGGATTTACCTAGTCACTTCGCTTTCGAGTGGATCTACCTAGTACAAATGACATCGGGCGTAGCATTCACTAATCTTCGAGGGCGCGAACCATATATATAAGAAAGTTACACTTTATATGCTTGTTATCATTTTAAAGAAAAAGATAATGGTAATATTAGCTTCATGTTGTCTTGAGCTTTGCTTTTGAGTATTATTAATGAGTTAATGAATATTAGCATTCTTTCTTAAAGTGGAAGGGAACGCGATGAAAGAGAATATGGGGTGGATATGTTGCAAGAGGAAAGATGTTGTGTTAGATAATGCCATTGTAGCCTATTTTATTATAATAATGTTTCCCAAAAGTCCAATTTGTTGAAAATGTAACTAGTAGCGGCCTTCCATGTTAATTGTTGATTGGCTCATGACATGATGTAATTTTTCTGTATTTGCAAAGAGACGAAAATAAAAGTATTATAAAGATCAAAAAAGAAAAATCATTTTAAGCATGGGTTTCATGCTTTTTAGCTAATGTAGTTTATAGTGCCACAAACGCATTGAGTGCTTCTAAGGTTGTGTCATGAGTAATTGTCCTTTTCGTCATCTTCTAAACCCTTCTTGGAGGCTTCTTATGTCAGAAAGAGAAAAATATATTTGTATAAAAAATAGTGTACTAGTCCCTCCTCCACCAAGTTGGCTTCAACATCTGTCAGAGTACGGCCTCATGAAGGTGATTCGACCTACACAGAGACTGTATATGGGCTAGCGATCCGACCTATTGTGGCATCTGAGGTCGATCAGGTTCGATCTAAGAAGTAAGATAACAAGGAAGAAGAGTGAAGGTCTAGAATAAAGCGAAAGGAGACAAAAGGAGAAAGTTGAAATGCGAGGTTTGTGTCAGTCTCACACACATGTGAGTATTTACTATAGTGGGTGTAGTTGTGATAAAGGTCGAGTTTCAAGAAGTTGGATCTGCAATCTAGAGAAGGAGAGAGTGAAAAAGACAAGAAAAGAAAGAAAGAAACCCTATCGAAGAAAAGGAGGACCCTAAGACTTGAAGAATATCTCCCACACGTGCGAAAATTTAGGAGTTGAAGGAGGGATTACTAGCAAATCTATAATAGAGGCCAGGAAATTATGTTGCAGGGAGGTAGAGATGCGAAGTTTAGCAGAGGAGGATCGGCTTGGATTGACTTTTGTTGGATCAGGCTCACTTGAAAATAGCTTTGTGTTGGTGGGTTGACTTGAGTGGAAGGAGGAAGGTTTGTTGTTGGTCCCAGGAGGTCTTGGTTGTCTCGCTTTGAATTGATTCTTGAAGAAGAAAGAGAATTTTGGTTGGGTTTCCCTTACAGCAGAGGAGGGCTTTCCCCTGGTTGAGAACCTACACATTGTGTCCTTTATTGTTTTGATCTTCATACTTTTGCTGGGTTGTGCAGTAATTGCTTGATGAAAAGAAGAGGAAAGCAAGACAAAAACTTTCTCCCCCTAAGCTTAGACTTTGAGACTTTGTATATCGAATTCCCTACTGTCGTAGCTTATTCCTTTGTTTACATATTTATTGTTTATTTGATGTTTTGTCAATAGGTGCTTTTCTTACATGAGGTGAAAGTTCATCGTCACTTCATTTTCTCTACACTTCGATTTCGAGTCCATATCCTAAAAACTTTCCATTTCATCATTCTTTTTCTCTAACTCACTCTATAGCTTAAAACCTTATTTTCCTTGTTGATGTTTGTGGCTCGAGAGTAGTTCTACACATTCCGAAGTGTCTGAGTGTGCACAATGCACCCAATATCTCCTTAGACAGAGTTTAGCTCTGGTACGCTTCTGACCAATTTGTTTTGTAACTTCCTGCTACAATCATTTTGTTGGATTATTGAGCTAAATCAATTATTATGTTGGATTATTGAGCTAAATTAAACTTAGGAAAAGTAAATAATTTACTTTATTTATTGCGTTTTAATCTCGATCCTGTGATGTCAAGTGAGGTGAGGTCTAAAATTGGGTGTACGATCACTTTGGGGATTAGGGTTAGAAAAATAGCTCAATGTAAATTTATAAAAGCAAGGCTACGGAGAAAGGAGAAGACACATCGTGCAACAACACGAAAATTAAGAGAGAATCTCAATGGAAATTTGTGTTTGAGAGTCGAGGAAGGGGAGCAAAGGGATCCCGGTCTGACCAGGGAGGGGCTTGATCAACTAGATCGGATCCAATTGTTGTATGTATTTCACTTTGGTTGGGCCATTTTAGCGGAAGGGAGCCCAAAGTTAGTTTTATAATTACAGCGAAAAATTATGATTGGGTAGAATTTTTTTGTGTCCTTATTTTCATGATTGAAATTGTATTTATATTTTTCTTATGATGAATTTATTAGTATGTTACGAAACATATTTATGCAATTAATCGGTGAGATCCAATATTTTGTTCGAATTAAGTGCTGAGTGTTGGGTTTAGGCATAGAAACTAACATGGTATCAAAAGCATAAACTTTAGTTGAGCACTTATATCGATACACTTGAGTGTCAGAGAGTTTGTACATGAATTGTGAGGATAGAGGTTCATCCACAATTGTAACTGTGAGGTAATGTTTTTTTAAGTAGGTCAAGATCGTTGTTCTATAGTTGTAGAATTTTTTTATTTTTGAGGGGGATAATATTTGCGAGTCTAAAGAAAAATTAAAAAAAATGTGTGTAGCCCATTGTAGCTCTACCAATGGTTAGTTGAGTGCTTATGGCTAACACCACCACCACTAGTGTAGGTAGCGGTCGAGGCTCCGGTCGAGACGGTTTGGCTGCTCGAGAGCTCGAGAAACAATGTGATTTTGGTAGGGAGCACGCTAAGCGGCTGTCTGACAAAGTGCCAACAAAATTGTTTGGGGTGGCAATGAGTGAGCAGCGTGAAGTAGTGAGGAGTTAAACTTGCTCGTGAGGCAGGTACAAGAATTTCATGGCAGCATAGGATTGGAATCTAATAGTTTGATGCACATGACAAAGATAGAGGTCAGCTAAAATAACAACAAAAATGTTGTGGAGAAGATAGTGAGATAATATGGTGGCAAGCATTGGAGTGTTAGATAGTCGATTTGAGGAAAAAAATGGTCGCAAATGTCAAACATCGGTAAGTCACGAAATTGTTGACAACCGAGGTGAATCGTGTAAGAGGAAATCTGAAAACTAGTCCATCGAATGCGAGAAACAAAAACAACAAGGAAATAACCCTAGGTCACTAGCTAACAAGGCACTAACGACCTGAGGGTGGCATTGGAAGATTCTACTGGGTGTGGTAGTCAAGTGGTGGTGGACACAGCGCAGAGTCGAGTCAAGGAGGATGGAAAAGTGGTCGAGATGTTGTAGTGGCCCGTGGTTGCACATAATGGAGCAGGTAGTAGAAATAAAAGTGTGTGTGGGTGATCTGCGCGAGATGGAACTAGACTTGTACTGAAAAGGTTTAGAAATAGAAACCAATAGACTTAAATGATGACAATTAGAAAGGAACAACATCATGTAGGAGTTTCCACTGAGGTTTCATGGAAATCAAAGGCTACTAGGACTAAGAATTAGAGACAGTTGCTCCGGAGAACCAATAACGAGGGGGTTGGTGGTTAGTAGGGCCGAGCTAGTTGATAAACGCACTTGATAACCATGGAAAGAGCCATCCATCAAGCGATGTGAGAGGCTGCATATCACAAGAGTGTGATCGAAAACCCGATTATCGACATGAGTTAACACTCGAGGGAGATAGGGAGATCATACCAACAGGACTTAGTGAGATAGTATATTTTTTTGCTTTTTGGGATGGCATCGACTAGCTGGAGTTTAGGAAAGGTTAAATGGGACTTACAACTTTAGTCCATGGAAGGAGGAGAGGATAACATTGGTTCTCAAGGAGAGCAACCTACGGGATTTTAGCAAGCTTAACTGAGGTTACAACTCCCTTCATATGTTACACCAACTCTATCGAGCTTATGAATTGAAAGACGTAGAAGGCCATATGTATCATCATGGATGGGGTGAAGGATCACACGATCCCTAACATATTAGGGTAAAAATATTGCTCTTTGATATGCGTACCACTTTGTTGAACCTATATCGGAGTGACAATCGAAATCGAAGAAAATGGTGTTAAGGGAGAAGCTTAGTAACACCAAAGGTGGTTGAATCCAAATATTGTGGCATCATATCTCGTCAAGTATTCAACAAGTTCGAGATGAAATTGGAGCTAATGGGGTGGCCTTGCTGAGATGATGAGGCTTGTAGGGGACAACCTATGAGTGGGTTCTCAAAACCTTGGGCTACCTTTGTAGCGATCATTCCTAGCAAGAAAGAAAAAACTACCTGTTGAGATTCAACGGGAAAGGTTTAGCACCCATGCCTAGTGCATTGAGAGCCTAGTGCATTGGGCACACGAGTTGCATTAAGCACGAGACTTAGGTTATCCCTTAATTAATATGGACATTAAATTGCAATTTTATTCTCGATGTGGACTTGAATCGATTTCGAGTGAAAGTGATAAATTCGGTTAAGCTAGTGGATTTTCGAGTTATAGAAGTGGTTGGTGGGGCATGCGGAAGTAATTCTGGTTGTAATAGAAGTTCGAGGAGTGCGGTGGGTGGCGAGGTTAGTGCAAGGATTGTAAATAAGTTGACTCGGTTAAGTGAGTTAAACTCATGTGCATAGTTGTGGCGAAAGATACACTAGTAGAGAGATCTAGTAGAATTAAATATTAATTAATTCACGGCAATCGGTGATCTCAACTGTTGGTTGGATACTATGTGATCCTTCACGCCCTCCAACAGAATCCTTCAACACTTTGTTGTCTTATTTTGCCAAGCCTCAACTTGAGCAGCATCAGTAGGCTTTGGGACTTCAGCATCTATGAACTCCTTCAGCCCATTGTCATCTAACACCGCCTCCATCCTGTCCTTCCATGAAGAATAATTTGAGCTGCCCTCAAGGGCATACTCCAATCGCAATCCGTTGAAAGACATTTTGACTTTGACACCAAGAAAACACTACTGCAAATTCGAATTCCACCAACTCAAAACTCAATCGCTTCTTATCTGTGAGAAAAAAGTATTTCTAGCACAGAGATCAACTGTAGGGGCATTTACTGGATATATCACCTTTCAAAGAAAGGATGGATCCAAAGGCTACCTGGTCCTCGTATCGACTCTGTCTACCGAAATAAAATGTAATCACTGTAATAGATCCGATGATCAATTTTGCTCTGATACCATGTAGAAATTTGAATAATAGATTAATTATTCACAGAGATTATCCTGATTACACACTATTTGAGCTTCATGCATAATACATAACCTCTTCTACAATTGATCATCAATTTGAGAAAATTAGAAGCAGTCGCATGCGCACATTAAAACATGATCAAGCACACATATAACACAGTATGTAATGGGGAAAGCTTACAGCTGAAAACCCCCAAATATATGTATATTATAATGATAGAGAACATGTAACAATGCATAGCACAAAGCTCCTCACAGCTCTCAGCACTATCTCACATGCTACACACAAACTAGCTTAGATATGAACAAGTCACAAGTTCAAATCTCCACCCGTCAACGCTCATCGCGTAATCCAAGATGAATAATGATGAGATCCAAGTTTGAATCCCACCGTTTGTACTGCGCAAGTCTCATTGGCAATATCAATCAAATCTTGTGCAAATCTCATGCACGGTATAGTCACAACTGATAGTAGACTCCACCCTTTCTCCTACCTCTTCCACTGGTCTTCACTGAACTGTACATGCACTGAGTTAATTGATGTGTTCTTTAGTTGATTTATGAGTTAATAATTAGTGAATTAAATAATATTTAATTCACACCACTCATCATTAGTGTATTTATCAGTTAGACTAAATACAACTATTTCAACTAAGTTAAACCGAACACAACTCCACCAACTGTCTCATCAACTCCACCAAACTCTGCCACATCGCTCTAATAACAACTAACCCCTAGAGCACAATGAATTCCTTCGTCGCCTGCATGTGCCACACACATCTGTGCACGTAACCGAAGTGCTCCAAGAGGATAAGATAATGTTTATAGTCTAAATATTATTAAGGGTTAATAATATTTGACTGTTCTATTTTTAGCCCGACAGTCTAAAAATAGATTCCGCCCAATGTCTAAAAATAGAGGTCCATCTATTTTTACCAACTCAACCAATCATCCATAAATAGCATCCCGCAACTCATAGACCATGATCCATATGTCTAAAAATAGACATAGTCTAAAAATAGACTTTGCGACAAAAATCACTTGTGTGGCCCCCACCTAGTTTTGGTGATCACTTTCCAACTAGGATCAGGAAAGATGTTTCAGGATGCCTTCTTCACTATTTCTTTTTGCCATCTTCAACACTCCCTCTCAAAAAGAAAGGACTGTATTTGCATGCGACATGCAACTCCATGCATTTGCCCTGCAACCTTCACAAGCGCCATGCAACTCCATGCATCTGCTCTGCAACTCCTTTGAAACTGAATAGGCTCCAAACAACTCAATCAGTTTGATGCATCTATCATCAAAGTCTTCGACTTCTCTCGCTCCAACTGCACATGTCATCGGAACCACTGCGACCGTTGAAATCCTTGCACCCATGCACTTTCACTTGCCGTCAACTCGATTCGCACTCTAGTATCCTGGCACATCGTCACTTTGATCTCGCTTCGCATCAATCCAACCGACTGCGTTACTACCGTGGGCCGTGGGCACCTCGTAGCCAGGTTCAATTGTGAGATCCACACTATCTCATGAATCCCGCCCGTAAATCTCCTATGATTGTTTGACACATCTAATCGTTACACTAAAAAATGTCACCTCGACATTCTACCGACCGTATGTATCACTGGAACTCGTAATTACCTCCTTCCGGCAAGTCTTACAACCTTTGTTCCTCATTTAATGCCCCGAAACATGGAGAAAAAACCTAAAAAGCTCAAAACTTTGGGTACGCAGGTAACATGAAGCCTACCTGCGTTCCTGGCTAGGGTACGCAGGTAATGTGAAGAGGAACTACGTTCTACAATGAAATTTTCCAGTGTTATGCCTACGGACTTCCTGTAAAGTCAAAAAAGCATGAAATCAAAGTGAAAAGGTTGATTTTTGGTTAATTCTGGAAGGTTCTAGATGAGATTTTTTTGGGGATGAGTACGCTTTATTAAGGTGCATGTATCCCACACCTTAAGGACCTAATCCCTTGATGTGAGGAGCCTATCCCTTTGAAGGAGGATTCTATCCCTTTAAAGGTGGAATCCAAACCTCCTCATCTGCTCTATAAAAGGAGGCATTGGGTAGCCTCAAAGGGTTAAGTTAAACTATTGGAGGATTGAGGAGTTGAAGATTTATAATATTTGAGTTGAAGTGTTGTTAAGATTTAGACTTCTTTCTACTGACCTTTTGAGAGGAAAGATCACATACCTCATTGTGCTCCTGGAGGAAGAGTGCAAGGCTTATCAAAGTAGAGGAGATTCCTGCTTCGGACCCTGGGAAGGACTTTTGAACATCAAGGCTAAGGTTGTAAGGTTCTTCTGTATATTTTAAGATTAATACAATCAAGTTTTGTTTTTCTCAATAAATTTTCGTTCGATTGTTTATTTCAATAAGCTGTCATTTGATCGTTTATTTCATAGATTCCTTGATCACTATGATAGGTATGTTTTATGATTTTTTTTATACAGGCACTATTTAATATTTGCTTGTTTCTGATTGCAGGTCGACGAAATACGACACTTTCTTGCGACGAAAGATCTCTTGTTGCGACGGAAGGATTTTGGTGCGACGAAAGCACTACGACCGCAAATAAGCGTTTGGATCTAAGGTAGGATCGACACCTTCATAGCATTTATTTGTAAAACAAATATATTTAGAGAAAGACAAAATTAGTTGTTCATTTGTTGCTAGATTGTCTTCTGACACTAGGGAGATCGGTCTTGTCCGCAAGAATGATTTATCCGACCAACAAATTGGCGACTCCGCTGGGGAAAGAACTTGTTGTTTTTCGTTCTCTTTTATTTTGATTTGACGAAATTTTTTTCCTGGTTTTTGATTGATGGATATCTGCCTGGGTATCTTAGTTTTTCTCTGTTTTTGAAAATTTTGAAATCTTTTAAGTTTTTCTTGAGCTTTTCTGGGGACCACACTTTGTTATTTTGCATAGTGCGGGCAGTTTCGCACTTTCCTTGAGTTAACAGTGCGGGACCGCACCTGTTACCTCTGGGAGCCTGCGGACCTTGTTAAATTTTTTGAAAAACTTTAGATTTCTAGTTTAGTTTAGATTTATTTAGGATTCTTAGCATCTACCCAGATCTGTATTTTTCTGTCAAAAATCCTTGTTTATGAGTTTCTTTCAACAATTCTTCATCTCATCAATCTCCATTAATTTAATTGGGTGTTTTGAGTATCTTTTTTGAGAAATTATTAATTTGATTTCCTTTGGTCATTACTTGGAGGTTTGTCTCAGTATTTTCACAATTTTTCATCTTTTTTCTTTTGTTTTTGCAAAATTGTGTATGAGTGTTAATCACCTTTGAGTGTTTTTTGATCTTTGGAACTCTCACCCGATTTTCTTGACTTGCACTTGATTGGTTCTTAGATCACATTAGAATCATCTTGTGTTTGAGAATTCTCTTGCATAGATCACATTTTCATAATTAGAATTCTCATTTTCAGAATATGAATGGAAAATGTGCATAGATTACATTTGCATACTTTTCAAGTGAATTGTGCATAGATTACAACTGCATAGTTTACATTCTGAAAAAGTAATCATAGATTTAGATCAGTTTTCTTTGACTTGAATTTAGATGTTTTTATGCTGGTTTTAAAACACAAAAATAAAAAATTGTTTTGGGATTGATTTGCATTAGTTTTTCTTAATGAAATTAGTGCATTAGAGAATTCATTATATTTTCTCTTAGTGATAATTTTTTTGCATTGTTGGAAGTGAATGGAAACTCTCTCCTTACTTTAGTTAGGATTCATCGAATTTAAAATATTACATTATCATATTCGATTGCATTCAGTTTTGGGTCAGGTCATAACACTATTTTCAGGTCATAACACTATCGGTTTCGTATCCATTTACTCTTTTGAGTAATAACAAATTTTATAACAATAGCCGCTTAATTTACTCTCCTCATCTACTCATTTTTATTTTTTAGGGCTCTTTTCCACCAACATAGCTTAGGCTAGTGTCTTGGAATAGGTTTTAGTTTACTCTACAAGACAGTAAAAACAAACAAGTAGTCGATATTGAGGTAGGAAAATCCAATTGTAGCATGTATGCTCTGGGAAGCTCCTCCTAAAGGAGTCAAGCATGAGATCATATCTCGAAATCCAAAGGAGGTAATCAATCCTTCCTTACGGAACGATAGAAGATATACACGTATTAACAACGGTAAACCTTGGATAGACCATTGTCGGTGAGCCCGGGATCACTTGCTCTGCATCAGATTGACCATGTCAGAGCCTTCAAGGGGACCGAGCTGTTACTAAATTTTCGTGTGCATTCACTCGTCATGAAACTTGGTATATTTGTTTTTATTGGTAACCTTAGTGGCCATAATATATGCAGCTGTGGATTCTTTCATAAGGTGACTATGGGAGGAAGATCCCACCGTACCTAGAGCGCACGTCGACTAGACTCACACTTGGACTCTTCCGGGAGGGTTCTCTCTACTCCGAGATGGTTTTGTGAAGAAAATTGTGCCACTGCTTTCATTAAGCAGGTTGTCGGGTAACTCTTCCAACCTCCCTTTCTGTATTAAATTCTACGATGTTGGATTTCATCACCAACTAGTGTTTTTAGTACGGGAAGTTACCGTTTGTGTGTGGTTTGACTCCTAGATTTGATAACGCGTGTTAATTTGTTTGTTTTTACTTTTAGAGACCATAGGTGTGAATTGTGAATTTTAATTGTTAGGTGTGAATTGTGAATTGTTAATTTTAGTTTTAAATTGTTAATAAAATTCACTGAAGTTGAATATAATGGCAATTGTTCCGGAATTTACCAACCAAGGAACCCCTCTTAACGAGAATCCTAGTACTTTTCCTTGCTTTGGAAATGTTGGTCCTCCTTATATGGCTACATTTTCATTACCTGGATTTACAATAGGTTTACCAATATGGTTATTTTCAACTTCGTTGGCCCTGAATACTCCAATTGTTCCACCTCAACTGGATGCTTCACCTCAACAGAGTTCACCATCTCAACATCACCAACCTTCTGTTGACCCTTTACCTTCTTCGCCTAATATTTCTTCCTCCATTTCTTCCTCTTCACCTGGTAAAATCCTTGACGCTAGTAACCATGTGGCGAAGAAGAAGAAAGGGAAGAAGAAGAAGAAGAATAAGAAGAAGCAAGATAAGAAAGAATTCAACCAACCAACCATGGTTGTAAGTGTTATTTGTGTTGAGGAAACCTCCAACATGCATCGTAAACCCAAATACCCTTGCAGGCATTGTAAGGGTGACCACTTCCTTATCAATTGTCCTGGTATTCCAAAGGTCTTGGAAGTATGGTCAGAAAAATCTCATGAAATTTCCATTGATCCATCAACCAGTGATAGTCAGGTTCCTGGGAAAAAGGTTAAAGTTAGGTTTCCTTGTAAGTTATGCAAAGGGAGTCATCAAACTCAATTTTTCCCTCACATGGATGAAGCCTCAAAATTGTTGGAAAAACTTACTGTTCCACAACAAGAATTTCCAACTGGTTACCGTAAACTTTCTCCCAACCTACCATCAACTGACGAAGTGATTGATCTAATTTCAAATAAAGTCGATCCCACTCTTCCATTAGAGAGTGAAATTCATATTACTCAGGTTGATGATCCATTAGTTGATCAAGTGGTCGATTCAATTTCACATTCGGTCAATCCCATTCTCCCTGTAGAGAGTGAATTTCATACCACTCAGGTTCTTCTTGTTACATCAGATTCTTCTACGCCGGGGGGCATTTCACCTATTCCTACAGAACCCCCTCCAAGTACTGAGGTCTTTTCCTTTGATTGGAATAGACTGACAGAACCTCCTCTTCCTTCCTCCATCCTTTTCCAAATCATTGTGAAGTTTGGTGGTAGGGACATACACCTCACACAGGTAGATGAAGGTGCTTATGTTAGTATTTTATCCTAAAATTCTTGGAAATCTTTGCGCTCCCCTTAGCTTGTGCCTATTACGCAGAATCTGAAAGCTTTTAACAGAACCATTAGTGAACGTTTAGGGATCCTTCGTAAGTTTTCTATTACTTTGGAAGGTAAAACGATCTATATTGATCTTATGGTAGTTCGAGGTCCCTTGGATTTCAATTTACTCCTTGGGCGAGACTATGTTTATGCAATGAAAGCTGTCATATCGACACTCTTTCGCGTGATGTCTTTCCCTCACAATGGAAATATTGTGACTGTAGACCAACTTTCGTTCCCTGGTCTTGTTTTGACTACCAATAATCCAACATCCCTTAATGTTCCTCATACGAAAGTGGTATCTACCTCGCCACGGGTTAATTATGTGGCAACTAGTCCGATGTTTTCAGTTACCGATGTAAGCGAGCCTCTCACTGTTTGCTCGTCTTCCTTTGACTTAGATCCGGTAATTGACATGGAAAACTCTATGGGATTATTTGAACATGATTTTCTTCTCCCTTTTGAGTCCTTTGACATGTGTTCCTTCCAGAGAACTATTCTTCCATCTAACGAAGACCTCTTGGAAGCCATGATCAAGGTGTGTCCATTGACATTAGTTTCTTCTAGTTGGAAGCCATTATCAGTGAGGGTGAGGATAGTTCCTTTTACTGTGTCAACCTCGTTAAAAAATGAATCAGTTGGTTAGACCATAGTTCCTTTTCTTGTGTCAAGCTCGTTTAAAAAATGAAACAAGCTTCTATGAGGACAGTTCTTTTCCTGTGTCAACCTCATTAAAAAATGAATCAGTAGGTAGATTGTAGAGAGTAGATTGGTATACTAGAATAATTAGTTTTTGAGGATAGTTCCTTTTACTGTGTCAACCTCGTTAAAAAATGAATTAGTTGGTCAGAGGATAGTTCCTTATACTAAGTCAACCTCATTAAAAAATGAATTAGGTATGAGGACAGTTATTTTCCTGTGTCAACCTCATTAAAATATGAATCAGTAGGTTATGAAGGTAGATTAGAAATAAGTAGTTTCTGAGGATAGTTCCTTTTACTGTGTCAACCTCGTTAAAAAATGAAACAGGTTTCCATGAGCATAGTTCTTTTCCTGTGTCGAGCTCGTTAAAAAATGAAACAAATCCTCCCCTAATTGAGTCGAGTCTTTGACTAGATCTCGTAAATGTTAAGTCATATATTTAGGTTAGTTTTTAGGTCGGGTATTTCATATGATCTCGTAAATGAACCTTCATTCCATCCAGCTATTAATTACCAGCAGTGTACTTAGTTGAATGAAATGAAGCTGGGGGGGCATGCGCTCTAGCAGTTACGCTTAGGGGGTATCAAGCATAGTTTTCTCTTTGTTTCAAGCTTGTGTAAAAATGAAACCACTCTGAAGCATAGTTTTTCTATGTTTCAAGCTTTTGTAAAAATGAAACGTATCTTGAGTCAATTTTGGTTATTTTCAAGGCTTGTTAAACTCATGAAAATCCCGAGATTATTTTGCTATCTTTCATTCTCGTAGAACACATGAAAATGCCGAGTTCTTTCCGTCTTTTCCTGCTCGTAAATTAAATTGAAATTCGGCCACAGGAGTATACTTTTATCCCTTTTTCGAACTCGTTAAAACTTACGAAAAAGTGAAAACCATGAGTACATTTTTATCCCTTTTTCAAACTTGTTAAAATTTACAGAAAAATCGAAACTACTGAGTATACTTTTATCACTTTTTAGGACTCTTGAAACTTACGAAAAAGCGAAACCCTGGAGTTCTCTTTTAAGCCCTTTTCAGACTCTCTAAACATGAAAATATTGCCGAGTACTTGACTATTCGAACTCGTTAAAGTAAATGAATGATCGTCCTTTCAGTATAAGTTTACCCCTTTTACGGACTGAAATGGACTATTTACGAAAAAGGTATATGTTGACTATTTACAGTCAATAGAGTTCTCTCCCGCATTATTTTATCCTTTTTCGGGCTCGAGAGACTAAATTTATGAAAAAGTAAACCCATGGAGTTTTCTTAAGTTTTTTCTTCTGACTCCCTAAAATTGAAAAACACCGAGTTTCTCCTATACTGGACTCGTTAAAATTTAACAGTAAAGGACCTGTTCAATTTTAAAAATAGGAACGGACCACTCGTTCTTAGGGTTTGAATCTTAAACTAAGTTGGACTCATCCGAAGGATGAGCTTATAAACAAGAAAATGTTATCCTCCTCAAGCTTGTCAAAAATGAAGAGGTACTTGCCAGAAATGGTGGGGGAAAAGAGAGAAAAACGAACCAGTTTGTTACATCTTGATTATTCAGAAAATCGTTAACCACTCTTGAACACAACGCTTTTTGTCCACCTGGGTTGGGAAATCCTTTTCCTAACAGTTAATCAAACCATATTGAAAGTCTTCAGCCGGTTTCTGGGTGTTAGCTTTGGGTCAATTGTCACCAAGCCATCTGGAGTGTCGTTATGTGTTCAAGAGGACAGTTCAAATAAACCATTCATCTGCAAAATATCTGTCATACATTTTGACCATCCCTGAGTCAGTCCTTGCCAATATATTTTCAAAACTTGATCTATGATTTCATGTTGTAGGCTTTCCTACGACGGATCACTTTCTATCGATGACAGCTCATTATCTAGGAGGTTGATCCAGAAATCGTCAGTACCTTGAAATTTGCATGCCCCAATGGTAGGTTTCTCGCCTTCAACGATAGGTTGCATCATTGACCTTTGATCGAATGATTCGGTGACATGTTAGACTTCAGCTCATTCATTCACATTTCATGGATTGTACTGAGTACTTTGAGAGCCATTGACATTATTGGTGGTTACTCTCACACTTGCTAACAATTTACATCATTGACTGGTAATCAAGTGGTTTCTACCATGTTCGACTTCAATACATTTAATCGCATGGATAGAATCATACTAGTTCAGGAAGTGGAAATCAATACCCTGGATCTAGTTTCTAACATCCAGGCTGCGAGGAATTTTGTTATCATTCATACAGTAGACTATTTATAAACAGATGGCTGTGTTCATACTATGTCTACACATGTCTATGCTGTGATGTATTCAAAATCATTCTTGTATCAGAACGATTTAATTTAGTTCTAGATAGTTTTGATCTGAGTATGGGAATGCCTACCTTAGTGATGATATGTATCCATAAATATATTTTTCATTGAATGTTTTTACAGGTTCTGACTGGGGTGTCGACAGGATGATCCTTGAAATGATAAAGTACTTCACTCTTCATATATGATAGACTTCATCTTCATCTATTTCATACTTCGCACTTTAGGGGGCAATCTGTTACACTAAAAAATTTCACCCTGAAATTCTGCTGACTGTATGAGCTCATTGACACTCATAATTACCTCCTCTGCAAGTCTTACAACCTTTGTTCCTCATTTAAAGCCCTGAAACATGGAGAAAAAGCCCTAAAAAGCTCAAAAAATTTGTGTACGCAGGTAACATGAAGCCTACCTGCGTTCTTGGCTAGGGTACGCAGGTAATGTGAAGAGGAAATGCATTCTAGAATGCAATTTTCCAGTGTTATGCCTGCGGACTTCTTGTAAACTCAAAAAAGCGCGAAATCAAAGTGAAAAAGTTGATTTTTGGTCAATTCTGGAAGGTTCTAGATGAGATTTTTTGGGGATGAGTACGCTTTAGTAAGGTGCATGTATCCCACACCTTAAGGAACTAATCCCTTGATGTGAGGAGCCTATCCCTTTGAAGGAGGGTTCTATCCCTTTAAAGGTGGAATCCTAACCTCCTCATCTGCTCTATAAAAGGAGGCATTGGGTAGCCTTTTGGGTTAAGTTTGGAGAAGTTAAACTAATGGAGGATTGAAGAATATTTTGATGGGTAAAATATTTGAGTTGAAGTGCTGTTGAGATTTAGATTTCTTTTGGCTGAGCTTTTGAGAGGAAAGATCACATACCTCTTTGTGCTTCTGGAGGAAGAGTGCAAGACTTATCAAAGTAGAGGAGATTCCTGCTTCGGACCCCGGGAAGGCCTTTCTAACATCAAGGCTAAGGTTGTAAGGTTCTTCTGTATATTTTAAGATTAATACAATCAAGTTCTGTTTTTCTCAATAAATTTTCGTTCGATTGTTTATTTCAATAAGTCGTCGTTTGATCATTTATTTCATAGATTCCTTGATCACTATGATAGGTTTTTTTATAATTATTTGTTATACAAAGTTTCACCGATATTTTTCTTGTTTTTGATTTCGCATCAATGAAAAGATACTTTCTGCGACGAAAGAACTTCATGGCGACTATGATTATTGATGCGACGAAAGCACTACAACCACAAATAAGCATTTGGATCTAAGGTAGGATCGACACCTTCATAGCATTTATTTGTAAAATGAATATACTTAGAGAAAGACAAACTTAATGGTTCTGCTTGTTGCTATATCTTCTTCTCGACACTAGGGAGATCGGTCTTCTCCGCAAGAACGATTTATCCGGCCAACACTAACAAGACCTATAATCTTATGATTTTTTTTAGATATATATATGGATGTCAATATGTATTGTACTTCAATCATTTTAATATATATATTCAAAAATGTACTTAAATCATTTCTACATGTACATATATTCATGTGAATTTTTTTTGTTTGGAAAATGACAACTTCAATTTTAAAAACAAAACATTATATCATAATCACATGGAAAATTTAGTTTAAACATCCAAAAGTTGTGTTTTAAAAATGAAACATTATATCATAGTTTAACCATCCAAAACTTGTGTTTTAAAAACAAAACATTATATCAAAACATTACTTCACATGCCAATTGTAGTTCAACTATCCAACAAAAAAAAAACATTATAGATCAAAACATTAATTCACATGCCAAATGTAGTTCAACCATCGAAAACATAAGTTTTAAAAACAAAAAAAATTATAACACAACATTACTTCACATGCCAAATGTAGTTCAACCATCCAAAACTTGATTTCTAAAAACATATTATTATAGATCAAAACATTACTTCACATGGAAAATGTAGTTCAACTATCCAATCAAAACAAGCATTATATCATTCCAAATGTAGTTCAACTATCCAATAAAAACAAAACATTATATCATGCAATCAAATTCCAAATGTAGTTCAACCATCCAAAACTTGAGTTTTAAAAACAAAACAAATTATATAACACAACATTACTTTACATGCCAAATGTAGTTCAACCATCCATAAACAGTTCCATAAAAAAGTAAAAAGGCCGATGGTAAAAGTATTCCAAGAACTGAGAGGTGGTTGGACAGTTTGAATAGTTACTCGTTCCTCTGAGGATAAGAGCCATATCCCAGTGAGGAATAGGGGTTCTGTTCAAATACAAAGGAAGAGTGTGACGATTTTTTGAGCTCGTAGAGACCAGTGGAAACCACTCAGTGTTCTTGAGAATTTCTAGTACTAACTAGATTTGAGGTCCTGAGGTTACAGAAGAAAACACTATCAACCTGTACCTCTAAGATGTGGAGCATGGGGGAAAGAGAAGGATGTAATCATCTCTATTGAAGGTTGGGTGTAAATCAACAATGAACTGCACATTCAGATAAGTATCTATGAATTTCAGTAAATTTAAAGTAGGAACCTATTTTATTAAATGTATATATAGGAAATGTGCTTCGTTAGATTCAAGGACAGTAATTTTTTTATAAAAACAGATGTTGAAAAATATTGGGTTCTTTGTACCTTTATGATTCAAGAAGATTGTTTACAGGGTCTATGGATTATATGTGGAACATATAGTGTGTCTCTGAGTTCGGTAAATGTGACTATAATAGAGTAAATATATTGATAACCATGTTATAAAAATACAGTAGTTGTTGTGTTAAAAAATTGAAGCAGAAACTATGTTATATATACACAGAAGTATCATCTTGAATAAAAAAGATACATTACTTGGAGAACTACATTACATGGACTCAATTCTATTAAATTTATGAATAGGAATAGCAAAGAAATGAATAATAGGAATTACTAAATAAATAAAATCGTAGTAAACATTCAAGGTAGATGTTCAGATTTTAGAACTCTGTCATTTCAAAATTATTGAAAGAGCGAACTGTCGGTTCTGGGTACCAGGCGTAACCTCAGCCTAGAACACATTGTTCCTAAAAAGCTAACTATACTCCGACAATAACTTATGGTGGTCCAATCACTTAAACGTTTCATATAAAACTCTTGTTATGGTAACTTTAATTGATGAAAGAAAAATTAACTGTAGAGGTGTTTTTGTCTCTCAAACTATACAATATACAATAACCATCTAAAGTATACATAAAGAAAAATTTAGATACACTAGAAAAGAAATAGAATAGTGCATGAATGCATGGGCCGAAAATGGCTCAAAATGCACAAAGTAATACCGATAGAATGGTATTATTTTGCTGAAAGATAACAGAAACATATATATGCATATCGCAAAATGTTAAATTGTTCATTAGAAAAGTAAAAATGTTCTTTAAAACTCCATTCTGAGAGTCAAAAGGAAACCCCGTGGGGTAACTGTTCGAAAGAAAACAATGTATATGTATATATCTTAACATAGGTTACAACCTTTCTGTTAAGCCCCTATATTAATAGTGTAGCCCCTTATTATGTTAGTGTATCCCCCCTTATTGTTATTATTGTACCCCTGTAACCCCCATATTGTTATTATTGTGCCCTTACATTATTATTGTTAGGTCGGCTAGGATTACATTGTGGCCCCACTAGGATTATATTGTGGCCCCATGGACTCCTATATATAGAAGGAGGTTTTTTTCATTTTTATCATCCAAGAATTGTTCATTTATGTAATGTATTGGAGGTTTCCCCCTCGAAGTGGCTTATTTCTAAGGCGTTGATATCTCTTTTCTTCTATTTTTGAAGTTGGTTACACAACATTTGGTATCAGAGCTTTGGATTCTAGGGTTTCGCTGCTCCAAACAGGTCATCGTGGCATTTTCGCTATAAATCTTTTTCTGCAAAGTTTAAAAAGCTGAGAAAATTTCTAGGAGTGCAGCTAAAATCTTAAGGGCTGGGTTGTATGGAAATTTCAGATCTTGGTTCGCAATATTTGAGGAGATATCATCTATGGGAGATTAAGTATCTTTTCAGGGCTCATAAAAATGAGTCATCGTGACATTTGCTTCATAAAGTTAAAAGTTTTTGTACGAAGGTTCAGAGTCTGAAATTCATGTAGATGTAGAAGCTGAAGAATCACAGAAATTAAGTAAAAAATTTAAGAGCTTGGTTCGCAATATTTTTGTAGATATGATCGTGAAGGTAGTGCTTTCGGAAAAAAATACAAATTTCATCTCAAAGAAGATGATCATTGGGAAAACTTCAATAACTCTCTCTCTTGAGGCATTTGAGGCATTGGTTGATAAATTATAAGTGAGTATGAAATGAAGACTGAAGTTTTTGGCTATCAATTTCAGAGACAAAGGACAAAACAGTGACACGTGACAAGTCGTACAAGTTCGCTCTACTAAACCAGTCCAGAATTAGGTCATTGTGGGAGATTGGACACAACTTTGTCTTGGAGAATCCAAATCAGGTCAGAACTGTGGCATTTGAAAGAAGCTTCAGAGATCTACTACAGGGCTGAATTTCAGATATCGAAGATTTTCAACTATAGAGATAATTCAATTTCAATATCGAGCTCCTAAAAGCTAGTAAAAGGTGTGTATTTTTTTTTCCGAATTGCATAACTCTTGTTTGAAGAATCAAGTTGAATTGATTCCAAGGGCATCTTGTAGAATAGATATCAATATTGGATTCTAAAATGGCCCCTAAAAAGAATTCAACACCCATCAAGCCTTCAGAAGGCTCTACCATGACTCATGAAGATGAAGAATTGCAACATGATCTATGAAAATTACAAGAACAAGTGCAACAAATTTCACTCTCGCAAAGAGCAGCAAAAAATGAAATGGAAGTTTTGAAGAAAGGTGTGGAAGTGAAGATGGATGGTTTGAAGAAAGGCAAGGAAGCTAAGATGGATGGCGTGGAAGTAAAGATGGAAGGTTTGAAGAAAGGCGTGGAAGCTAAAATGGATGGTGTGCAAGCTAAGATGGATGGCATGGAAGTGGGCATGGAAGCTAAGATGGATGACCTAAAAGACAACATAGAAAACATGAAGAATGATCTAAAAGCATGCATGGAAGGCTTGATGACAAGCTTAAAACCAGAAATGATTCCTAATGGCGGAAATATAGGAGAAGAACCTCATGATGAGAACAAAATAAATGTTAATCATGATTTCATAAACTCGAATTTTGGTGGGAAGAACCACCATATTCCAAAAATAGATATGAGGAAGTTTGATGGAAAGGATCCTGTAACATGGATACTACAGATGGAGCAATATTTTGATCTCCATAACGTGCAAAACACACAAAAGGTACGCATTGCAACTTTACATTTAGAACAAAATACATTTGTATGGTATCAATGGCTTTGCTCCCGTAAAAAAATTGTCACTTGGTCAATTTTACGGAGGAAATGATAGCACATTATGAGGATACAAAGAGCAACACCTTCTTTAGCCAATTGATAAATCTCAAACAAAAGGGTTTAGTGGGGCAGCACATTGAGGACTTCCAAAATTGAATATAAGGGTAACTGATATTCCAGAGGAACACAGGATTGATCTCTTCATAGGTACTCTAAAGGATAACATCCAACATGAAGTTCGTGTTTTGGAACCTGATTCATTGGAGAAGGCATTCAGGTTGGCAAGAAAAGTTGAATGTAAAATTATGTTGACAAGGAAGCCTACCACTCAATTCTATAAAGAAGGAAGTGTTGCTACGCCTAGATTTCCACAACCTACAAGGTTGACACCACAACAATTGGAAGAAAAAAGAGCAAAAGGGCTTTACTACAGTTGTGATAGCAAATACACTAAAGGTCATAAGTGTGCTGAGAAGAAATTATTTTACATAGATTGTGAAGAGGAAGAAGAAAATGAACAAGAAGAGGATATACACCAGGAACCAGCCCCAGAAGAGGAAGAAATGAATCCAACCATATCGTGTAATGCACTGGCAGGAATTACCACTCCTCAAACTCTCGAGATAAAAGGACAAATCAAGAAGAGAAAGGTAATAGTGTTGATTGATTCAGGTAGCACCCATAATTTTATTCATTGTAAGGTAGCCAAGGAATTAAATTGTTTCTTATACCCAGCACCAGAATGTCAAGTGATGGTTGCAAATGGAGGAACTATAAATTGCTCTGGAAAATGCCATAACATCAAGCTAACCAGGGGGGAATATGTGTTGACTAGTCCAATGCTTTCCATTCCTATGGGAGGTGCTGATGTTGTACTAGGAGTACAATGGTTACAATCTTTGGGGACGGTAGCTTTTAATTTTCAAGAACTTTTCTTGAAATTTTTTTCAGAAGGAAAGGAAGTCGAATTACGGGGTATTGAAGGGAAGCGAGGAAGGATAATAAGCTCTAATGTCATGACAAAGCTTCTAAAGAAAGAACAACGAGGCGTAATTGCACAATTATGCTCACTAGAAGTTCCGACATCAAAATCATCTATTTCTGCAGATCTCCAACAAATCTTGGACAATCATTCCAAGGTGTTTGAAACTCCCAAAGGACTCCCACCTATTCGTGATCATGATCATGCTATTCATTTGATTCCAGGAAGTGTTCCTCCAAACATCCGGCCTTATAGATATCCTTGCTTCCAAAAGAGCGAAATTGAACGTATGATTGCAGAAATGTTAGAGGCGGGTATAATTCAACCTAGTCAAAGTTCTTTCTCTGCTCCTGTAGTATTGGTACACAAGAAGGATGGATCATGGTGAATGTGTCCGGATTATAGGGAGCTCAATAAACTCACCATTAAAGATAAATTTCCCATTCCTGTGATTGATGAATTATTGGATGAATTACATGGAGCAATTTATTTTACCAAGTTGGATCTTCGTTCAGGATGTCATCAAATTAGAATGAAGACTGAAGATATTCCAAAAACAACATTTCGAACTCATGAGGGTCATTATGAATTTTTGGTCATGCCTTTTGGCCTTACCAATACACCTTCTACATTTCAAGGGTTGATGAATTCCATTTTCAAACCCTTCCTTAGAAAATTTGTGCTAGTATTTTTTGATGATATACTAATCTACAATAGGTCTTGGAAGGATCATATTGAACATGTTGACAGGGTGCTCAAACTATTGCAGGAGAAACAATTATATGCAAAAACATCCAAATGTTTCTTTGGAGTACAAGAGGTGGAATATCTGGGTCATATTATATCTCACGAGAGTGTTAAAGTAGACCCTAACAAAATTAAAGCCATTAAGGAATGGAAAGTCCCCACGACCATAAAGCAGTTGCGAGGATTTCTCGGGTTAACAGGGTATTATCGCAATTTTGTTAAGAATTATGGGAGAATAGCGGCACCTCTAACAACATTATTGAAGAAAGATGCATTTTCATGGACTCTTGAAGCAACTAAGGCCTTTGAACATCTTAAAGAGGCAATGTGCCTAGCACCGGTCTTAGCTACGCCAGACTTCACAAAAACCTTTATTGTGGAATGTGATGCCTCAGGAAATGGAATTGGTGCAGTTTTAATGCAGGAAGGAAGAGCCATTGCTTTTGAAAGTCGTCCAATCAAAGGAAATTATTTACAGAAACCTATTTATGAGAAGGAAAATGTTAGCAATGCGTACTAAGAGATGGGTTGGTTACCTAATGGGAAGACACTTCAAGGTAAAAAATGATCATGATAGTCTTAAACACTTTTTGGAACAAAGACTATCTTCAGAAGAGCAACAAAAATGGGTCACAAAGATGTTGGGTTATGACTTTGAAATAATCTACAAAAAGGAAAACTTAATGTTGTTGCAGATGCACTCTCAAGAAAGAATGAAGAGGTGGAAGCATTGCTTTGTGCCATTTCTATTATCCAACCAGATTGGATAAACGAAGCAAGAGATGAATGGAAGAAGGACAAAGATGTATGGACACTCATTCAAAAGTTGCAGCAAGATCCTAGTACATCTGATACATTTAGTTGAAAAAATGATTCCTTATGGTACAAAGATCGCTTATATCTTTGTAAGAATTCCCAACTAAAACAAAAGATTCTTCTGGAATTGCACACTTCTCCTTTAGGAGGACACTCAGGATTTTTAAAAACTTACCACAGGGTGAAGAAAGAATTTTTTTGGGATGGCCTTAAATCTGATATTCGAAAGTTTGTGGCGTAATGTTTGGTTTGCCAGCAGAATAAAGTGGAAACAATTAAGACCCCAGGACTTCTACAACCTTTATCCATTCCAAGTCAACGTTGGGAGGAGATTTCAATGGATTTTATCACCGGTTTACCTAAGTCCGAAGGAAAGAGTGTCATCATGGTGGTAGTTGATAGACTTACCAAGTATGCACACTTTTGTGCATTATCTCATCCATTTAAAGCAAGTACAGTTGCTACTACATTTTTGGACAGAATTCAAAAGCTACATGGAAGCCCAAGGGTTATTGTGAGCGACAGAGATCCCATTTTTACGAGAAATTTTTGGACGGAGTTATTTTCTTGTTTGGGTACTCAATTAGCTCATAGCTCATCTTATCATCCTCAATCTGATGGTCAAACAGAGATAGTAAATAAATGTTTGAAAGGATATCTTCGTTGTTTTGTATCTGATAAACAAACACAATGGGTCAAGTGGTTACCTCTCGCTGAATGGTGGTATAACACTTCCTTACATACTGCAGCAAAAATGACCCCATTTATGGCACTTTATGGATATCATCCACCATCCATCACATCATCTTTAAGGGAAAATTCGAAGGTTCAAGCGGTGGAAGATCACATCGAGCATCAGCAAGAAGTTCTCCAACTCTTAAAGGATAACCTGAATTTGGCACAAAATCGAATGAAACAACAGGCAGATCAACATCGCAGCGTGAGAAGTTTTGATATAGGAGATTGGGTATTTTTACGGCTACAACCATATAAACAAATGTCCCTCAAGCAAGCTAAGAAGGATAATAAATTATCGCCAAAGTACTATGGTCCTTACAAGGTGTTGCAAAAGATTGGTACTATGGCATACAAATTGGAGCTTCCTGCTTCTTCGCGAGTACATCGAGTTTTCCATGTTTCATGCTTAAAGAAGGTTATAGGTGAAAATCTTCCAGTTCAAACAATATTGCCAGAACTTGATGAGGAAGGAAAAATCATATTGGAACCAGAAGCGGTCATGGAAACAAGAACTCGACAACTACGGAATCGATCAATTTCAGAGTATCTCATCAAGTGGAAGAACTTACCCACTGAAGATTCTACATAGGAGGATGAGAATTTTATACAGAAGCACCCAGAGCTACTCAAGCGTTGAGGACAACACTTTTTTGAAGGAGAGGGGCATGTTAGGTCCCTATATTAATAGTGTAGCCCCTTATTATGTTAGTGTATCCCCCCTTATTGTTATTATTGTACCCCTGTAACCCCCATATTGTTATTATTGTGCCCTTACATTATTATTATTAGGTCGGCTAGGATTACATTGTGGCTCCACTAGGATTATATTGTGGCCCCATGGACTCCTATATATAGAAGGAGGGTTTTTTCATTTGTATCATCCAAGAATTGTGCATTTATGTAATGTATTGGAGGTTGCCCCCTCGAAGTGGCTTATTTCTAAGGCGTTTATATCTCTTTTCTTCTATTTTTGAAGTTGGTTACACAACACT